>JBBMJZ010045987.1:0-24846 GCA_037833815.1 Zingiber zerumbet
CAATGTGGGACTAAAGTCCCATTCACAATGGAGCCTCTTTCCTCTTCCATTTCTTCTCCATTCACTTATATTTAACACATGACATCTTACAAGGTAAGAGGGAAGACCTCACATAACCTTTGAGGTAAAAGGGAAGAGAAGACTTCATGTCTTTTGATGGAAGAGAAGATCTCTTGCCTTTTGGCAAGAAGCTAAGGAAGATCTTTTACTTTTGGAGGTTGGAAGTAAGAGAAAACCTCTTCTCATTCCTTTTGAGGTAAGAGGAAAGTAAAGATCTCATATCTTTTGAGGTAACAGGAATGACCTCATATCTTACAATATAAGAGAAAAGATAGGAGGGGAATTGCACTTGCCCTTCTTGTACTGAGTTTTACTGCTCTAGTAAACAGCAAACTCTACTTTTACTGCTCTTTTTGTCATCTATAAAAACTATACCTTGAATTTGTATTTGGTTGAATTTCAACCATATGAACTTTCATACTTAACAAATTTGTTAATTTTAGAATTTTGCTTTGGTATAGAAGTTTCTCTGAGATTGCATGTTAATCTTTTACATGCAGTGTTTGACAACAACAACGAGATAGAACAGCTTGGTGCATCAATAAATTTCTTGGTGGAGCATACCGATAATTTCTTTTTGAAAGTAAGATAATTCCAGTTAAAGATAATCAATTACATAGTTATCGGTTGCTCTAGAATTTCATATGTTTCTTGTTCTCTATTTGCTATGCAGGCTGAAATGAGCACTTCTTTTGCTGCTTTTTCTCATCAGGCTGTGGATTTTATTGTAGGTAAGAATTACTATTAAACCTTTGTTTTATTTCCACTTTAACTTTTTTGTTTTCTGTGGTACATTTCAACATAGTTGAATTGCAAATGCTATTTGGAAAAAATAATTATAAAGGATATAGGAGTTTATAGGAGTCATTTATACATTTTCTCAGCTTTAGTTTATTTTGGTAGATCCTCTTTGTTAAGATGATAAGTTGTTTAAATTAATTTGAAATTCGTAATTTTGTTCAGTTCAAGATGATTTTGGTGGAAGTTTAATTTAATTTGCTTTCTTTCCTAATTTGCAATTGGTTTATTTTTTAGTTTGATTGAGTCAATTATTTTGTTCTTATTATTTTCAAGTAAATTTTGTTAGTGTTGAGAATTTTTTTTCAATGTTTTCTGAAGCCTCAGTAAAGAATATACTGTCATCAAAAAAAGAACCTGACCTCATTGAAGATACTGTGAACGGGTTAATTATGCGCTTGATCAGAAGAATGTGTACCATCCCAGAACATGACGGTACTTTATATTTTGATAGCATAATAATTTTCTTGGGTTTGATTAAAAGCAAAAGGTCATGGTTATATTTGTTAAATCTTGCCATATTTGTTGTCACAGATTCTTGTAGTTCAGTTTAACTCTACTGTGAAGACAAGCCGTAGGATCCAATTTTTATTATTTCATTGAACAATTTCTAAGTATATTACTTTGAACACTACAAACATATCATTATAATTGCCTTTTTTATTTTTAACCTATCTAAGAACATCTGATATTTTTCTTTTTGATTTAAGGTCAACGAGCAGTTAAAAAATTGTTGTCATTAGTGCTTGAGCTTTAACAATTATCCAAGTTAAGAGGTTACATTCACTTGACATTCTACAGGAATATTGTTAATAAATTCTTTTTGGAAAAACTTTATCAAATCTGTTACATAATTCTGTTATAAAGGAAGAACCATGCTGAAAACCATATTTCAAGATGGCTTATTTCATTTAATCCCCTTCGACATGGTGGCACTTAAGAAGAATGACAGGTGTGAGGTTAGGTTGCCAACAAGAGCATAGTGTCTGGTTTTCACTAATCTGGTTCCACAATGTTGGGTTCTCATAAATGATAATGTTTTAATCTTTAGTCTATTAAGTTAAAACTCAAATATCATTAAATATGCACTTCCCTACAAACCTTTTTGAGGTTAGCTGTTAATCATCCAGCTTTGACTATTTCCATTTCTCTGGTAGGTGACTTTTGAATTCTGATATTTTGATGATTTGTATGGATCATTTTCAGTCATTAGACCATTGTAATTGCCATATTATCACCAAGCCCACTAATTGATCGTGCTTACAAACTAATCTTTAATGATGGTAACTTAAAAGCACTCAGAGTCAGATCATTCGAGTGACTCTTTGGTTATGGTTAAGCTCGTTCGCCATCAAGTTTTGATCAAGACCAATCAAAGATAATAAGATCCTTCTCCTTTTTTGTTACGACCACAATGGATGATGAGCAGACCTTCAGTATATTAGTTCATGTTGTTCAGAGTTCAGACCCTTTGAAGCTTTGATCATCTGTAGATCTAGTGATAAAGTTCTTCATATTAGAATCATATTTAGTAAGGTCTCTTATGGTCGGATACCTTAAGATATTGATTTGCCTAGCCTGTTGAGAATTGATTAGACTCTTTAAGCAATGACATGGATAATCACTAAACAATGCAAGTAAAAATATGAGTGTGCAGTGACATTTATCTGTCTTTTATGCTGATTCTGTTGATGTGGGTATAGCCTGGGATAACATGTCAGATCAATCCTCGTGCATTTCATAATGGCCAATCTGATCCATTGTTTGTCTTTATTATTGATTCATTTTGCTTTATAGCTTAGATTACCTTCTTTATAACTAAAACATCCTTTTATGCAGTACACATGGTATCATCCAATTCTCTTTCCATTCTGTTTGTTATGTGATGTGTCCTAAATTGAAGGTTAGTCGTGCAAGATCCAACTTATATGAAGGCTAATTAAGTTATAAATACATTTGCTAATGAAATTGTGGTTTCTCAAATATGCGTGTACTACACCTTGCAACAATTGTGCAAATACATATTATTTAGTTAATGTTCATGAACTTCCAAAAAAATAGTTCTATTGATTTTCTATCCACTCCAATCAAATAATAGCAATAACCTACAATTAAATATTGAACCTTTTCAGCTGCTTTTGCCACCTCAAAACACGCCTTTATGTCCCTCCAAATGGAGGAAATTCAGGTTTGGAAGCGCATGTGGCAAGGGTTTCTTGGAGGATGAAATGGAAGAGGAAGAACAAGTAAGAGAAGAGGATATGAGGGTTTCAGAGTAGAAACAAAGGTCATGAGGAGGCTGAAGGGTGGCTGTGAGGAAGAGTGGAGATGAAAGAGGAAGAAGGGTTTGGAAAGTGTAGAATAAGAGGGTGAAGTTTTCTGGATCATGAGAGTAGAAGTAAAGTTGGAGGAAAATTTTAATTGAATCTTTGAAATGTCAATTTGACATGAGAACGTACAATTTGCTCATAAATTCAAGGAAAAAGCTAGTGGATTCATGCACTTTGTTCATTCTAATCTTTTCCTCTCTCTTGTTTGACCATTGTAAGATATGAACATGCATGAAGTAATACTGCCTTATAAATGGATGAAATCGTCAGTGCAATGTTATCTTTGAGTGTTTCCATTTTTTATTAATAAAATGAAACCTCTTTTGCCTAGATTTTTCAGTTGACGTGTTTCGTTTTTTGCATGCACAAGTAAACATAGTTCTTGAATCATTCAATGAAAAATTTGTGGAATTATAGTTCAATGCCATGTGTTGCCTTTGCCTGTTGTTACTTGTTCTTTGTTGATTCTTTTGTTTTGTGGTATCAGGGGCCCTGAATTCTGCTCCAGATCCTCAGTCTTGTGTTCAACACATAATCAGAAAACTTGGAAACGAGCCATTTATTGGTCAAAGAATTCTGCTTTCTGTTTCTCAGAAGAGTGCGGCAGTTGTTGAAAGCTTACATTTTATGGATCCATTTGACGAGTCCTTCCCTTGCCTTCACGGAAGCATGTTTTTGATGTATGTTTTAATTTATAACTATATGGTAATGTTTAGTGTAACTCTAAGGGGAACCATGTGATTAAAGTAGTTATCTATTTTCTTTCTGCAAATATTGTATTCTCTCTAAAGTTCCCTTAGATTTTTTATGTTTGGCCAAGGTGAACTAGTACTTTTTCTGAGTTCCTAGTGCATTGCTTGAATGCCTTACAGGAGTCAGGCTTTTGATTGCTTACATGCAATACTTGAATACCCTTTTTTTAACTTTTTGGAAATTTTTAGTTCCTGCTTAGCAAAAATAATGCACTTCTCCTTCCTGATTTAAATGAAAATATTTCTAACATGCCTGCACAAATGCAGGATTGAACTCATGGAATTTTTGATATCAGATTATGTGAGAAGCTGGATAAGTATTGAAGTTTTTGACACAAGTAGGTGTTTTTATATGACACTGGCTGACTAAATGTAGTTTGATATTCCTTTTTTGTTAGATTATCAAATCAATCACATTTTGCAACCTTTCGGATTTCTGATGTCATCGTTGTGTACAGTCATTTAAAGGTTTGATATGGATTGCACCTAAGTTTCTTAATCTTTATATTATTTTTTTATAGTTTTCGGGGATGAGTTTGCGGGGGATGATAGCTTCCTTTTTCCATGTCTTGTGCAATGTCTTATCGAAGCTTTACAATGTTTTTACTCCAATATCGTAAATATACTTGGTTTCCTACATTACACAAAAGCGGAACACAGTAATTGTTGTGTTTTTTTTCTTGCATTCTTGTCATCTTGTGTTGTTGAAGGAAAATTTCCTGACTTATCATTACGTTTTGCAGGACTTCTTGAAGAGTGGATAAGATCAGTTATACAAACACACAAGGCTTCAGAGCTGTTCGAGTCTAGGAATGGACTATATACTCTCTATATTGAACGGGTTATATGCGAGCTGCAAAAGATACTGTCTCCTCTTGCCAAGCAAGGGAAACTTGGTGTGGACATCTTATCTTACCTAACCTGCTGACAAATAGTTGTTCTGATGATCCTAAATTCAATCGCAACATGCTTGGCTGCTGCTTAATCGATGGTAAATTCAACCTTTTCGAATCTCCATTACTCTATTGCAGTAGGAAATATACCCGTCAATTCTTTTTTGTTGTTGTTGTTGATCTCCTTTCATGTTTAAGTAATTACCCACCCTACATGATATGAATTTACTTTCCTTTCAGATTCCCCATTATCAAAGATGATTTCTTTTATTTATTTATTTTTTTTTTGTTCAAGTATCTAGATGAATTTAATATTGAAGGCCATGACTAGCAAACTGTAGGCTCTTAGATTTTATTTCTGCTCTGATCCACCAGGATTCGCCATTTTATGTGCTATGAATTTCATCAGTGATAATGTAGGAAATTAGTTGGATGCACATATTCTGAGAACATCTGTTTCAAGTGAAGCCAACTAGTTCGCACTATGATACTTTTTTTTTTTGTCACGTAGAATTCATAATGTTCTATGATATGTATATAAAAAAACATATTTGTTAACATACAATCACATCTACTTGTCTCTACATGCAGGCTACCATAATCATATCATAATCATTTGTTTAAGAGATCATAAATTCCAATCTCTTGACATAGTAGTAAAATCATACTTTAAAATTTTAAATCATATTAAAATTTTTAATGTAGGATCATAACGATATAATTTTAATATCGTATGGTGTCGTAACAATATGATTTTGATATAGTATGATGTTGTACTGATATGATATAAAATATATTTATTAAAAATAAAAATTTAACTTATATTAAAAAATTATAAGTATAAAAAGAAAATTGAAAAAGAAAAAGCACCCCCATAGAGGTTGTGAGGGTGGATTGTGACGCCGCCGCCACCACGACCTCGTGGAGGTTGCTCCGATCTTGTAACGCTTCTGTAGCCGCACTATGATCCCACAACATCTCCATGTGCCGATACTCCTGGTGATTTCATCGGATCACGAAATTGTAGAGGTGTGCGATACTTGTGAAAGTCATGCTGCAATCCCACGAAGTCGCCACCAGATCGCAGGGCGATCCAGGGCCTTGCAATACTCAGAGGTTGTCATGATCCCACATAATTTGGGACATGTGGAGTCGCCATGAGATGGTAGTGCTCCCAATATTGGATGGCAGGTGAAATGATACATCGTCATGGTATGAAATTTTAAACGGAGCAAAACATTCAAATGAAATGGAATAAATAATTTTAAAATCAACTTCTAAATCTGTATAAATTATACTCTAAAATTTGCTAATTGGCAAATTAGAGAAAAGTCTTCTATCTTCAAAATTAGTTGGAAAATCTTGATCACTTGAATTATTAAAACAGAAAAAGAGCTTGAACAACTGGTAAAGAAATGCAATGCAAATGGGTTAAGGAGACGATCTACAACTGGTCAAAGGCGTCTGACCATAAGATGCAAAAAGAAGAGCATTTCAACTGAATGTTAGATTATTCAGTGATCTACATGTTTCACAGCAAATGAAAGGGTGGGGCAGCTCCAATTACATTATTCTTCAGGCATATTTACGGGACTTGTATCCTACCGACAACACCTGAAACCCTAAGAAAGTTACCAAAATGACTGCTCTTTACATGAACAAAGAGGAGAGAATCTGCAAGCTTTGTCAGCATGAAGGAGATGAGGGACTATCTTCTTCATCTTCTGCTATATTGAACAAGAACTGAGATAGCGAAGCAATGCGAGGGAGATGCATCAGAAATTCTCCAAACGAATCCTTTCTTGACATGCCTGACACTTTCTCTGGAGCATCTTGCTTAGCTGTAATGAGCTCATCTACGGCATTGTCACCGGATGAAGTGGTGCCACCATTCATCTGCTGGCTCTGTACTGCAATAACATCTTTCTGGAGCAGGGAGCAAAAGGAGTTGACCTTCTTCATGAGAGATTTTTCATCAGAGGAAGATGCCTGAGAATCACTGAAGAGGCACTGGACCACCTCTTCCAATGCCGCTCTGTCAGGTACAGCAGCACCAGATAAATGTGGGTTGCCTGGAGTGATCTGCTCGGAGATGCGTTCTAGTCGTCTTACGACCTCGTTGACATACAAGGGTTTGGGTCCCTGTGCTCTCAACTTGTCCCGCCCTCTCTCATTCGATGTGATCTCAGAGTCGACTACATTAGCTCCTTTGCTTAATCCAGGTTTTAGCACTAAAACACAACGACAAACATTACAATGCAATGCAATTTGTGCATGTGAATTACGTATCACCAAAATCTCAATTGTTATCCTAACAAGCAATTGGGAAATGTAAGTTTTCGAGATGACATTTTAGACTTTCATCTATCAAAAAAATTGACAACTAAATTATTTAGAAACCTAGATACGCTGTGCACCGCCAACCATTTGACGGGATGGAAATGATGATATCCCTAAACTGTCACCTTTGCCCTGCGCCGTAGTTAGAATGAGATTGACTATTATAAAAAAGGTGAATAGAAATCTTAAAAACAAAAAAATGATGCAAGCAAATTGATAGTTGAGGCATCTAGATCAACAAATCTACCAAAGTAGCTCAAATTGATCTACTAGTTACACAACACTATCACTCGAATACTCAGCTCCACCAGCATACAAAAACAGGATTTGTACACGAGAAAGGAGTGGCAGAACCAAATTAAAGAGGACAAGAGCTAGAATGAGGAAGAAAGGAATCAGTAAAAAAATTAATTTGGCAAAAATCAAAAGAGCACCCCATTTTGTCCAAATGTTAAATAAAATCTCTCCAAAATATCCCTGGATGGCGATAGAATTGTAACCCAGAAGTTTCCTTAAACTATTCAATTTTTCTAGATTATAGGCAAAATCATTCTAAGGGTCCATTTTTTTCACAGAATTTTTTGTTTCCAAAAATGTATTTTCTAAATTGTTTGGTCCAATAGAAAATGATACTCATGTAAAATTTCTTTTGGATAATGGAATTTCTCTTGTCTAGGTATTGTTCGAGGAAAATGACTTCTTTTGGAAATGAGTGGAATCAATTTGTGGGGGACAGATGGACCAGTTAAGCCGGTCTAAGTAGGCAAGCTAGATGGGTTGGGCAGCCAAGGTAAAGGAGTTCAAGGTATAATCACACACTTCCAATTTGATATCTTTTGAATAAGAACAAATGGTTAGTTAGTTTCCATAACAATGTCTAAACAAGGCATTATGTACACCAATCGATCACAAAGGCTCGGCTAAATGCATGAACGAACTGAAGCTTAAGTTTGCTTGATCCAATGATAAGCCCTCAAATGCATAATTTAAAAAGTTCTACAAGAAATGCAACAAGTAAGAATTAAAATTAGAAGTAAAATGAATTTCGACAAAAATACTAAAAAGAAGAAGCAGAGTATGAGAAGGCACAGTCGAAAGCAATCACATCTATGAGTACCAAAATAAATGTTATCTAATTCCAAAAATTGCAAATTCAATAATATTTGAACTTTACCTTACTATTCCACTAAGGTATAGATAAACAGTTATAGATTTTAATGGCCACTTAAATGTTAAAAAAGCTGATGACAGAATAAATTTTCTATTAAACAAATTTTAAAAAATAAAATAAAAAAAAGAAGAAGCAAGGGTATTAGTTATTGTCGGGTTAACATCTAAGCTTAATGATCATGAATTTGAGCAAAACAATGTGCCAAAAGAAAAATTAGGAATTTTCAAAGAAAATGAAAGTACAAATCTAAATCATTTTGAAGTATTGAACAATAGGACATATGTTAATAGTTTACCCTAATTCATGGAATGGTATATTTTCTTAGAATTTATTCCAAGGTGTTAATTCCATTAGTTGGTAAGTGCAGAATATTTGCCCAAATGAATCACCAAGACATGGATGACTAGCAGACAAATTGGAATCGAAAACTACCTGAATCTTGTGAATGAATTTCACCCATGGAAGCATCAGACAATGAAGTATCAGAATCTTTGATGTCACTCTTAACAGAAGCTGATGTGGCAGCACAAGTAGATGGCAATTCATGAATTGCAGAACCATATCTATCCTTCGACGTGTCAAAATGATGGCATTTATATTCTTCGTAGTCCTCAAAAACAGAGGATTGTGATTCGAACAAAGGGTTTGCTAAAATAATATCCGGTTCTAAACTTAGCGCACATAACCGTGGATCACATTGGATAATCTTCTCAAAATGCTTGCTTAGCTGACCTTGTGGACATTGTAGGAAGTGCCTCCTGAAACAAATGCATATTACATATTTCTAAGGTATTTCAAGATAACATCAGAAATATTCTGAAGTGACTGTAAAGACTAGGATAAAACCCTAGTGATGTTTATAATAAAACAACCAAAGACCAATAGTAACTTCAAATTATCTTGAAGTTATATGACCGTACTTTCAATTTTCCCCCAATAAATAGGTTCCATATAATCATTTTCATGTCTGAGCATATCCACATGCTTAAAGCAATTAATCTCAAATTTAGCAGAAGTAACCTAAGCTGATCTTATTTTACTACAGAAAGGTTGCTTAAAATCACCAAGCATATATCTAAGGAAGATACCTGTTTTTATCTTAATTCAAGGAAAAAAGTATAGAATGTATACTAAGATGATTATGTCTGGTAACAAGAAAGTGAATAGTTGATGTCAAGACATAATTCTTGTATACATTTAATTATATCAATGCTCTAAAATAGTAGAAAAGGAAAAGAGTCTCAGTAAAAACCGAAATAAGTTATAAACAAATACAATCATGCAAAAAAATAATATTAAAGTTAAATAAAAAAATCACTATGAACTCAAAGAAAAGAAATCATTGTGAATTAAATTATATTTTTGTGATATCAACAATATCAATTAGTGAACATAAGAAACAACAATATATCTTCTACCTGTGTATGCTTGCTTGCCCTTCTGTGAAGTCTGAAGTAGCCTGCCACAGAGTGTGCTTTCTAGGCTGTGGATTAGTCTCCCTAAAGAAAAGAGGTTGCCTACCCAGCTGCAAGAAATAATATATGTTGTCTTGGTTAGTAAGGAATCAGGAAAACACTGCAATTTATTAAGTTCAATTAAAGTTACCACTAAATCCAAAGTCCCTGGACCATTTTCTGGAGAAGTTGCCTTCAGAGCTGTGATATCAGACCATTGGATTTCAATCTTACTCTTGAGACCACCTTCAAGAATCTCCCATACAAGCTTTCGCTTAGCAAAGTAGAACTTGGATACTAAATCTCCTTCATACCTTGATGGATACTATAAAAGAAGGAAAGATAAGTAATTATCACTAGTTCGCCCTACTAAACATGAAATGCAAACACAATAATAATAATGCAATGACATTAAAAAAATAATAATAAAAGACAGACATACTAACTCAATTAACAAAAACTATTAACAAAGCAATTTTTTGGTTCAATGTGCCTTAGTTTTTTTCATACAATCGGGATTTGTTTGGTTGAGTCAAAATGGACTAACAGTAAAGCCTTCCAGCATTTATCTGGTTGTATTTCATGAAACCACCAAATACAAGCATCAAATTAGAAAATTTCTATGGATGTCAAAATTTGTAGAATTAAAAACAAAGAAGTTCGTAAAGCTCTCTAGCAGCTAACCAGACCAGAACATATAAATTTGCCGCTGATTAAATCAAGGTCTTTCAAGATACAACTGAATTGGAGGATTAGACTACTGATCTATCTCCTTCAGCCACTTTTTTTTGTCTAAAACCAAGAAAAATCGAAAGCTTCTCAAGAACAGTCAAAATCAAGATCACAGATAGAAAACTCAACTGATTCCAATCTGGATTGGCCAAGTTGGATTGGAATTGGCTCAGTCCAATCCCATTTTAGGCAATTTCTCAGAAATATTAAGTGAACGAATACAACAGAAGTCACTGAGAAAAATGAAGAATTATCAGGTGAAAATGACCAGTACTAGATCTGTTAGCCAATTGGAAATTGGTGATTGACGGTAAGACTGCTCATTCGAGTAAGAGTTGATCTCCTACTCACATGCGGAGAGAGGTGTTGTGTGAGAGATGTGAGATCATGCGAGGAATGAATGCCTGAACTGGACCATTAAACCAGATATTATGGTTTCTTAGGTTATATTAGTTTGCTTATTAACTTATGTATCCATACGTACATTGTTAAGGTTTTAGATTAACAGGGTATCCTAGTGGAGGATTAATCCAGTATTAGAAATTCTAAATTTAGAATCTAATAGTGAGTCCACATGTACCTGCATAATGGAGGGACTTTTGGACTATTCCGGGGAGCTAGGGGACTGCAGCAAAGAGATCCATTGTCACCATATCTATTTGGAATATGTATAGAAATCTTTGGGAGAAAATCCAGCAGTGCATAGTTGGTTCGGCCTTCAGATTTCACCCTAAGTGTGCGTCTCTGGTACTAACTCATCTAGCTTATGCTCAGTAAAGGTGATGAGAATTCGATTGCTGCATTATCTACCTATTTACATGAATTTGGGGAAACAGCTGACCTTCGGGTTAACAAACTGAAATCTTGCATCTTCGGATTTCGGACTATAGCTCTCTCCTTAACTCCATAGTCCTGCATGTTAATGGACGGTCGAGGTATGCGCAGTGTGGAATGTTTCTGGATGTCCATCTTGTCTGTGCCTTTGGAGTCATAGATTGTATCTATAGCATTTGCAAGTCTTTCATATGGACATCTAAGCATTCTCCGGTTGCTTGGGCTGATATGCTGATATGTGTAAGTCAAATGAGGAAGGAGGCTTGGGATTCCGGGAGTTAAAGAATTGGAACTTAGCTATGCTAGTTAAGGTATTTGGCAAATTGGGGTGAAAGCAAATGCTCTTTGTATCAAATGGATCCACTACAGGTATCTGAGGTGTGCAAATGTGTGGTCCTTGGGAAGTAACCTTTACAGACTCCCCCTTGATTAAGAGGTTATTGCTGATACAAGACTGAATTCTTTAGGATGTGGGCTCGCTGGTTGCTACCAGACAAAGACAGGCAGTTTGGTTCGCACATGACGGTAGAGTGGCTCAGGACTTCTTTAGACATCCCAGTCCAAATAAGGCATGGGCACAAATAGTGTAGAAGACTCACTTGCAACCTAGTCACACTACCATTTACTAGATGCTGGCCTTGGGGCATCTTTGCACTAAAGAAGGCAAGAGTACTTGGGGATAGGCAGTGCACATTTTGTAGACGGGTGTTGGAGACGCAAGAGCATTTGGGTGTTGGAGACGCAAGAGCATTTGTTTTTTGGGTGCCCCCTATTGCTGAGTTATAGAGGCGAGTCAAAAATTGACTTCATATGCGGAAGGAGATGTCCACTTTCAGACAGGCTCTAAGAGTGTTTGGGAGATGTTATGTATTAGCTAGAAATAAATGTATCTTTGAGGATGAGTAATTGAATGTTGAGCAGATATTCAGGAGTGTGAGTATACATACATACAGGTCCTTAGGGGTGTATTTTGATCTGATGTTGTGTCAGATATAAGTCTCTGCTATAGACCATTTTATGTACTCTTGACCTATGATATGATATTTCTTTCTTATAAAAAAAAGGATGCAATAGAATATTCTTACTTTGATAATGGTGTAATTAGGTGGAAAATTTGCCTCGTATTATTGTTTATGCTAAAATGGTCTTTACTTACCCTTAGCATCACATATTGCAAGTATAACTTTGAATATGAAGATTTAAAAAATGGGATTTACATTGTGAGTGGGATTGACATCGATTTTAAGTTGTAACTATGGAATATGAATTACATAGTGTTGCTATTTCCTATAGCTTGTCAAATTCTTAATTCCTAGACACTCATGCCAAATTTGTTTTTTCATGCTCGTTGAGCATATTTGTGCTCACACCCCCTATTTCTTTTTGGCAAATGGTTTTTCGACTATGTTCTTAGACCCTATGTTTCATTTAGAGCAGTTGAACTTGTGCTTTTGAGAGGTTAGCTTATGGCACTTCAGACTTTTGTTATTTTTTTTTACATAAGATATTTATGTTACTCTAATGGACTAGTGGATATTTATTTACGTTGATGAGATGATTCAATTTGAACTTTAAATTGTTGGTTTGTTAAAGGTATTGATTTTGAACAATGCAATTTTTATATTATATGTTCAATCTAAATGTTGTAAATTGTTGGTGTCATTGTAAATGAACTTATTTACTTGTGCTGTCAATGTGTGATGTGTTAGATAATGATTAAAAAATTCTTTTCTGTGAAATGCTAAGGGGGCGCTTGGTTCGGGTAAGGGAAACAGAATGAGAATAGGAATGATTGCAAATATTAATGAAATGGGAATGATTCCCATACCACCCATATTACTCAGTAATGGCCCATTCCTATATTTAGAGGAATGAATCCGTGGGGCCCACCATCATTTTCCCAAACCAAGCACAAAGTTTCATTCTATTCCCATTCCAAATCCCCCAAACAAGCAGCCCCTGAGTTAATGTAAACAGGGACATAATAAAATCAGGGGACGTTCTGCTTAAATTCTTCAGGAAACTATAAGGGTAACTGGTTTAAAAAGAGAAAAGTTGCTGCACCACCCAAAGGACAAGTTTCACTCTAAGAGACTCACTCTTGAGCATGGAATTTCTCTCTTTATCCTCTCTTTGTCAATGTGTTGATTGAAGTCGAAGATATAGTTGAGCTGGAAAGGATGATTATTGGCTACAAGCTCCATTAACTAAAGTTGTGTTTCACCTTCATACAAATATTATGAATTTGTTTCACTACAATCATGCCTTAGTCAACATTTTTAGTTTCTCTAGCAAACTGGACACAGATAGTATCGAAAGTGATTCCCATTGCGTGTCAAGAGTTTGAAAAGTTGAACTATATGTGGCACTCAATAACCACAATACAGAGTACAAAGGCAAGAGATCATTGTTGGGACATGCATGTTCAAACGAATAAAAAAACACTCCAACGCAGTAGACTAATTTGATTCACAACAGATAATTCATTAGGAAACTGCAATGAATGTAGAATAACTGAAATGTCCAGTAGTTTGAGAAAATTATTAACAGCATTTCAGTTTTCTTTTCAAAATGATATTCACTTAATACAAAATTACTAAAAGATTTCAACATTCGTATATGTTACCTCCCAAGTCCCAATCCTCAAAAGAGAAGCTGGAAAATTTGATGCCTTCATCTTTTCAGTAACAGTTAAAGCACCAGCAGACTTTGTATCTTTAATTTTGTCTTCATCCAAGATCTTATTGTTCGTTGTGCATGAATTGACAGTTGTGGTTGCTTGAGTCAACCTCATCTGAATCAAGTCTAGTAGTGATGGACTCTTTCGCAGGCGAAGACCCAGCGGACTAGGCTCATCAAGTAAGTTATTCTGAATAATCTTAGTTGCGGCCATACTCTCATCTGCTTCCCTCTGATATAACAACAATTAAATACATTAATCCATGAAAGCACAATTGCCCTAGGTAAAAGAGTGTTAAAGCATATAAAATTTCCTATTACAAAGAAAACCCTTCAGCTGTTATGTAATTGATCCTGTATTAAGAAAAGAGAATGTAAACATTGAAACAGATTTCGTACTAACATAATGTTCACAAATCATCCAAACAAAATCACCAACATTCTCTGAAATTTGTCTCTGAAATAGGGGAAAATTTTGAAAAAAAAAAGGAAGCAGAATACCATGCTTCACAAGATAATTGTTCTAAAATAGGATAATTATGATCCAATTATCCAAAGAATGTGCCTTTCCTCATTTATAAAGACTCAGCACAACTTATTCCCTTGCCAACCTTGAATCAAACAAAACATGTTTGTTCAATGAAGAATCAATGTAAGATGCTCTCATGCCATCACTTGCCAAAAGAAAGTATTGACAAGCCAATCCCTATTTGATGAAGCTTGATGCAAATGCAATGCACTCTCTTGCCATTACTCAATTTGAAGAAGGTCTCCGATGATTCTAAAACTATCATCGGATGATTTCCTCAATTAATCATTCTATAAACAAACATCCTCTAGCTCTTTCTTTATCAAACAAATTCATGAAAAATATAGCTTTTCGATAAGACTTGGTGAGGGATGTTTCCTAATAACGAGGAACAAAATCAGGCCAAGTAAATCTCCAAAAATATTTGAAAATCATGTACAATCTATCACAGCTACTAAAACAGGGACGTTTATCTTGAATATAAAAGAAAGCAAATCTTAAGATTCACCTTGGATCTCTTGGTAAGCGACCCATGCTCGTCCTCCAGTTGATCCTCAATCTCCAACTTCACAGGACACGATCCGTCTGCCGCCAGCGGCCACTTCACCGGCAGATCGGACTCCTGCTGCAGCTTTCCGTACCCCGCCAACTGCACCATAAGTCACCACAATCCCCCCTATGCCTGAAAACCCTAGAGTACAGATTCACGCAGCTCTGTTTACCGTCCACAATCCCGAAAACCAGATCCAGAAAGCTCAGAGCCCAAGATGACCAACTAACTGTGAGATCAGATGGAGGGGAACAGAATACCCAAATAGCCGGGAGTCGATTCCGAGATGGAGAGGAAGGCGGAGGAATCGGCGAGCTGGCGTCTAGGTCAAAATCAGGGTGGGCCGCTGTTCAACTCGGTTTCGTAGTCGGCGTCAGCGACCGCCCGCACGTGACGTGGGGTCTCTGGCACGTGCATGATAAAGTTTCTGGAAATGTGCAGTTTAGTCCTCCATGTTATCTGTTTTAACAAAATAGACCAAATTATACTGACAGCCTTCTCAATTATCATAATTAAGCCAAATCATGGCGCGCACGGCGGACGAACACTCCGCCGCGCCGCGCCGCCACCCACTGGGTTGCGTCGTTGCGATCGGGTCGTTCCGCGCCGCGGCGAGCGGGACTTTGACGTCGGCCGACGGGCGCACGGCGCACCGATCGCCGACAGAGATCGATCGTCCACGTCGGTACGAATCTCCAGGCACGCGAAAGTGTCGCCTTACGCGACGTCTGACGCGAGACTCCACTCCCGCGCTATTGCGCTCTGAAACGGCCGGTTCCTTCACCACCGACGGTCCATCTCCACCCACGTGGCTGCATCCCATACGCCACTGTTGAGCAGGCGATTCGCCCTCTCTTTCCCCACTCTCCTTTGTCCCTTTCGCTGGCTCCTTTGCCTTCCCTGGAGCTGTAGTAGAGGACGCCGAGCTCGACTCCTCTAGGGTTCATTTTGATCTTTGATCTGTTTTCCACTACGATTGTCGATTCCGTTCACTTTCGATCTATGTGGAGAAAATCTTCGATCCGTTTGGTACTACCGCTCAATTTCTTACAGTAGAATCCCTGAAAGATGGTTCTTTTCGGCGATTTTTCTTGTCGATTTGCTGCTTGTTCATCGAAGGAGAGACTTTTCGCAGTGTGATCCTTGCTTTCCTGGGTCTATCTTGCTGCCTCGGCTTCCCATGGATGGTTCCCACCCCTCGTCCTGTCCGGATCCGGCCGCGCCTTCCGCGCTGAAGGTCCCGGACAAGGGGAAGAGGGACGAGTGGAGCGAGGGCAGCGTCCTGTGTCTGCTGGAGGTTTACGAGTCGAAGTGGGTACTCCGGAATCGAGCGAAGCTGAAGGGGAGTGATTGGGAGGAGATCGCCCGCTTGGTGTCGGTGCAGTGCTCGGGGACTAAAGCGCTCAAGACCCCGACTCAGTGCAAGAACAAGATCGAGGCGCTGAAGAAGCGTTACCGCGCCGAGTCCGCCCTCGCCCATGACCCCGCCTCCGGCTGCTCTTGGCAGTTCTACTCTCGCATGTATGATCTGCTAAGGGGCTCCGTAAACTGCTCAGTCAATCCCAAGTCCAACCATGGCATCGATCTCCAGTCCCTGCCCAAGGCAGAAGCGGACGGCGAAGTCGACGGCCACTTGCACGACAGCAATCACGACGATGGCTCTAATACGATGCAGATCGACGTCAATGCTGACAAGAAGATGGATAACAGGGCCACTGCCGATGATGCCGGTGGCAGTGACCCCGGCAGTTCCTCTAAGAAGAGAAAAATCACAGTTAGTGAGGTAACAGAGAGCATCAGGTTGTTGGCTCAGTCCATGCTGCAGATTGAACAAGCGAGGATGGAGATGTACAGGGATTCTGAGAGGATGAGAGCTGAGGCAGAGATCAAAAGAGGTGAGATGGAGCTCAAAAAGACTGAGATCATAGCAAACACACAGCTGCAGATTGCTAAGCTCTTCACCAGGAGAATGCACAAGCAAAACAAGGAGGGATGAACAGGCTAATCTTTCACTGTATTATTTTTCTCTCTGTCAATTGTTGATTGATATGCAGTTCATTTCGTCTTTGGATTGAAAGGCAAGTATTTAGCTATCCATCTGAAATTCCAACCTGATCATTGCAATAATCTCCTATAGTTACTGGCTGTTCAAGGTTTCCTCCATTGTGCTCTGTTAAGAGATGAGAACACTAACTTTGAGTTGTAGAGAAAGGGTAGACATTGGATGATGGCATTGAGCCAAGCTCATAAGAACTATAGAAGTAACAAGCAAACAGGAGTCAGCTCAAGTTTCTTTATGTTGTTGTCCATTGATTACCAACTACAGCAAGGTGTTGGGTTATCGATTATTGTTTGTTCTACAGCTCAGATGATTATACATAAAAATCCTGTCATTATTAGACAATATTGTCTTCCTGCTACACTTGGCTTTTTCCTAAATTTTCAGAAAAGTTCTCTAGTTTAGGGTTTGTTAGATTTTTGGCATTGTTCTTGCATAACTTATCCTTGCATTGCCTTGGTTTTTCAGGAAGATTAGCTTCAATGATTTCTGCACAAAAACAAGATTATCTGCAATTTTAGATGCAAGAAATGCTAATAACTCAGGAACCTGAGATTAGGAAGCAGTTGCCCTGCCATGGCCATCAACAACTAATTGTCAAGTCCTTTACTTTGAAGTTTAAGTTCGACCAAAATCCATCACATTCTCAGTTTTCACATACGATGTAACTCCTAGATTCCATGAGGGTGTTTTAGATTGGTCGAGAAGATTAAACTGCAATTAACTTTCAGCAATTTGATGCTCCACCAAATCTGGATCTTGCTTGGTGTGGGAAGCTTCTTGTTCAACTCTCTTTCAGGCAGCCAAGAAAGCAAAATTGTGTTAACTTCTTGATTTTTTTTTTTTCTATGTAATAAGCTTCGACTAGCTGATTTTCATTAATGGTAAAGTTCCATTTTGTTGCCTCTTTGTTAATCTCTTATATATTAATAAGTTTCATTCCTAAATCTCTTTCTTTTTATATTAATCATGGATGAACTTATTAGACATATCCAAAACAGTTATCATGATACATATTATTTGCAAAAGATATTATTTTGATAGATAAGACTAATGAAGGAATACATATTAAATTCAAATCAGAAACGAAGTGAAAAGTTCTAAGTTGATGATAAAAAATTATCATATTTAGAGAATTCATAGACAATCAAAATTTGATAACAACATCTATTTCGCAGACTAATTACAACATTATTGATTTAGGTACCCTTGTGTTCTTGAAAAGAAAATTCACCTTGCTACTGGTTGATATCATAGAACTCGATGTTTTTGTACTTTTGGGAAATTATTTCTGCCTGAACTTTTCTTGCTGTATCGGTCGCACATCCGACCAGAATGAGAACGGATGTACCAGCAAATCCACGGAATGCAGTCAAGTGTGTAGTTTGTTCGATCACAGAAGGACCGGCGGCTAGCACTGCCAGAAATGCTGAACCCAGAACTGATATCCGGCTAAGAACCTGTAGAACAAATGAAGGTCATGTTAATATGAGCATCTGATGAAGCTAAAGTACCCGTGCGACTATCAAAATGAATACGCCTATTTGTTGACATAGCAATGGTACAAGTAGATTGCACCCGTAAACTACCGGATATGAATATAAACAAAAAGGAATCATCTTACAGTTTTGAGAAAAGCAGATGTGCTTTTCCCAGGTCGAACTAGAGGTACCGAAGCTCCTTGGCGTTTCAACTGCTCACTAACATCATCAGGATCCAATTGTAGAAAAGTATAGTAGTAGTTGAAAAAGGCGATAAGCAGTATGTTGGTGGGAAGATACAAGGAACCTGAAAAAAAATTAATTATGTTTAGAAACTTGACTTGGATAGATAAAAGAATCCTTTAACATGTCTAAGGTACTCATTACTTGTCTCACTTTACTGTGATCATGGTACATTATACATTCAGTTGATGTAAGTCTGCCAAAGTATCATGTACAACGGTATGCTAACCTCCAGGGTTCAAAGCAAGGGCTGCCTTCTTAAGAGCAGTTACACCAGTGAAGCGCGCCAAAGTGCCAGGTAAAGCCAAGGAAGAAGTTGAAAATATTATCGGCATCACCCCAGAGCTATTTACCTGTTTTGGAAATTATTAGAAGTAAATAGCGTGTACAAATAACTTACAAACTGACTAGAGCAATCAAATTGGAGATAGAAGATGGGATTCTAATTAAACTTTTCAACACGATAAATATGTTCAAGAATTCATAGATAATCAATGACCGTAAGAGCAGAATGAACAGATGAACAGAAACTATAGAAGACCTTGAACGGAAGATATGCAGATTTTTGAAGCCCTCCAGTTGTGTATCTCGAAGCATAGTTGAGTGGAATCTTTCTTTCTGCTTCCTGGAAACCATTTATAAGCATATTTTACTAAGTAAATGATGTATACAATAAGATGGTTTAACTATTATGTAATTACCTGAACATATACGATACCAAGAACCAATAAAAAAAATGAAAAGATAATTGCCGCTAGTCCAAGGTAATTCCCATCCTGAAAAGCTTGTGCAACTGTTCTGCCAAATGATGCGGGCAAGTAGGATATAATGCTAGTAAATATCAAAAGGGATGTTCCATTTCCGAGTTTGAGGTCGGATATTCTTTCCCCTATGTAAGTTGTGAATACCGATCCAAGGGTCAACAGCACAATTGATGATACCGCCCATTCTGTACTGAAGTCGTTGACATATGGACGGAGGAAGAGTACTTGACCAATAGCCTAGCAATAAGAACAGCAATGCTTCTCTTCACTATGTCATTCATGTAAAGTATTAGTAAAACTTTAGATATTCATGTAAGAAAAGAATCTGGATGCACTAGAACTGCCAATGAAGAATTTTGGAGTGACCTATCGATATAGTGGTTGGTACCTCTGAACAACATTATATTCTCATATTGAACCTTTATCTCCTTGGTGGCAATGGAGCAGTTCAACATTCCTCCAAAGCTGACCTTGAAATTTTGGATATTGATATAACAAGAGTAGCATGCTTCTAGTCAAATCTAAGTTATTCATAACCCTAAACTCTTAAAATTAAACAAAATTGCAAAATGAAACTCTAACAGATAGACAGGATTGTTTTTTCTAATCAAATAATCTACATTAATAAAGCAGACAGAGTGGTTTCCAGCAAGTAAAAATGGTAGTAACCTTGTTATCTACTAAAAATGCAGAAAACTGATGGTTAACAACAATGAGGTTTGCTTATCATCAAATTGAGGAAGTGTAGTAAAATAGGCACTCTATCATTTATCAAAATGACAAGAATGTCTCCAATGTCAATAACTCAGCCTATCATTATGCAGTTGTGCAAGAGTGATACATTTTTATACTTCAACCTAATGGCAGTAATTATAGCATTGAACAGGATAGACACTATGAGAAAGACTACATGGAATAAAACACTAAATTACTAGATCAGGAATACCAAATCCAAAAGCTTCAATGAATAGGATTTCTCTCACCTGAACCACTGCAAAACCTACAGAAGCATAGCGTGTATACTGAAGAACCTTCTTCCTTCCAGCTTCACCCTCTCTTTTCTGGAGGTCTTGTAGCTTTGGATAGATCTGGGTAAGAAGCTGGAAAACAATTTGTGCATTGATAAATGGAACAATACCCAAAGAGCAGATGCCCAATCTACCAATTCCACCACCAGAGAAAGAATCCAAGGTGCTTAATAGACTGTTTTGATCCAAGTTACCAGCAAAAGCTTCGCGATTCACTCCACCTAGTGGCACATACACTCCAAGACGAGATAAAGCTAAATACCCTAACAGCTTTAAGAATTTCCCTGGCAGAGGACCCTTAAAGAAGTCACCAATGTCAATGGAACTGTCCTCAATTGCAGCTGTATATAAAGTCGGATTTCAGATTTAATCTGTATCTTGACATTTCTCATTAACATGTCTTAAACAATGTCATATTTGTTGGTTATGCAAGTTTAACTGTTTGTCAACCATGATCTTCCAAATTTTTGGATTCAAAATTTGAACCAATCACATAAGTTATATACTGCTTTTTTAAAAAATTGGCGCATTTTTAATATTTGAAATTAACTAATTATCAGCTAAGGACATGATCTTTAGGTGTTATTTCATAACTATAATATATCTTGTCTAAGCTATCTGTGCTCATTTGAAAGTAGACTTAAAACACTTTATGCTAAACATTAATAGAGAGATTAACATAGCACTAAGTGCTTCTCTTTAGAATCCAGTCACATACATTAATAATTTCCCTTGACTTACATTATGCATGGAGCATATCACTTACTCTCTAAGAAAAGCCAATAATCAATGCAATAGTGAACTAACCTGCTGCACCTCGTTTTAAGGAAGATCTATCCTTCTTTGGGCTTGATGTGCTTTCAAAAGTTTGGGAAAAGAAATCAAGAACACTTTCCCAAAAAGAACCAAGGCCCAAAGTTCTCTCCTTGTAAAGGCCCAAGGGATCAAAATTAGACAAATCAGACTGTTTGATGCACCTGAAAGGAGTTCTAATCAGTCAAATAAAGGAAAGGCATGCAGATCTATCAAAGAGGCCATTTTTGTTATTGGCTAAAAGGTGTCACCAGCAGAGAAAAGCGGCACAGGAGTTAACAATTGATAAATGTCTTTTTGCTAACATGGCCAAAGAGACAAGTGATCCTAATGTTTTAACAAGAATTTTCTAGATTGGTTATCAATAAGAGAATAGAAAGTAAACAAGAGGAGAAAATACTGATTCAAGGTTACATAATTCTGTCAATGAATACAATAGAGAAAATCTTATGGCAAATCTATATGTCAGACAACTAAAGCTCTACATTGAGGATTTAGGTTAATCGCAAAGGAATATAGGCCTTGGTTGGTGTACATGATAAACTTGGGAAGAATTTTGAGTCATCTGGTATTCTGGTTCAAACCTATTATTAACTAAATGAGCTAGTTCTCGCATAGGCTGGGTCATCGCAAATAATAGTTTAAGAGTATAACAAACAATAGGGTTGATGAGGATATCCAATTGCACATGGTGGTCTATGATTGTCCATGGTGCAGTGTCATACTACAAAATATTGTATTTGTGCATGGCACCTCTTATATCCATGGTAGATACTTTAAAATATATATATATATATATATATATCCAAGTCCAATTCCACATGAGAAATTGATGCAAACTATGAATACATAGCATTGATGGATGTACTTTGATTAAACAGAGAACCATTTTACTCCAGATGGTGCAAGATAGAATCTTAACAAACTCATCATATGTGAGTGAGTAAAGAACCTAACCTCTTGTCATATCTAATCCCTAGTTATATATTCATTTTACTTGAAAATTTAATGCTGGTTGTGATCGGGAACAAATGTGGGTGAAGAAAGAGATTGAAGTGAATAGGCAAAGTTCACAAAAGAGGTGAACTGCTACTGCAGGTACATGTATCGCGGGTAACTTGGTGTGCCATTCAAATCACAAAATATTTTGTCCAAAAGTAACTTGTTTCTGCCATATTCCCTCTACATTCATTCTCTCCATATTGCGTTGCAGTATACAAGAAGAGCGATACTGCTAGATGAATGCTGTGTTTAGAAATTTAAGCTGCATGCCTGTTCATAGTTCCGTTTATATCCTGATTTCTCAGGAACATTGATTGAATAAATGAAGATAGTTTGTGAATTCTAAGTCAAAGATATTTATACAAAAAAGAGCAGCCTCGAGTGAATCTTACTAGCATTTGGTACAATTCCTGTTATTGTTCCCATGCCCTTCTATCCAAGTCAAAACTAAATAAAACAGTAAGCAAAAGAGAACTTTTAATTAGGAGAAACATCAGAAAGGAACCAAGACGGCTACTTTTCTCCCGAGTTCCCCAATTTCCTGCCCCAAGTTCGTAACTTTATCCAGCAATCAATTGCCTAACCCCTAATCAGACAAATCAACGAGGAAAGGCTCCTCTAAAAGCTACTGTACCAGATCAATACAAGGATTAAACACTGAAACGAACTGTAAGATGCATTACCTGGTCCCTCCGTCGGAACTCAAGCGGAGATCATCCCAAGCGGAACTTCCTCGTCCGATTTCTGTGTTCACTGCCGCCGAGTAAGAAGCCCTACAGAGAACTACACTGGGCCTCGACAAGGCGAGTGAAGTTCGTCGAGGCGGTGCCGAATAGCAGCCGGAGAAGACGAGGCCATGTGGAGCGGAGCTCTGCGGCTGCCGCGCGGATAAGAGCATGGCGCTGATCGAACGGCATCGCCTCGCGTCCGCCACAGAAAACGGACAGAGAGGTGAAACGAACGGTCAGGATTCAGAACAAGCATGAGATGAGCGGCGAAGATATTTTCCTTTCCGTTCTCACCCCGTTTAAATAAGGATTCTGTTCTTCTATTATCGGTAATTTTCAAATACCACGTGATATTTACATTTTTTACCAAACTGTCCTCTCTGTTAACATGTGAACAACTGAGATAGTAAGTTTAAGGGGTGAAATGGGTAATTTTCATAGAAGAGTGAGGTACGGTCTGATTATTTTACAGCGTCAATGCTCATTAGTGCAGTGTTAGCCGAGAAGAAATCGTGCAAGTGTTGATAAATAGAGGTCTCTCTTAGACGGTCCAGTGGTATACGTATGAGGTGTTGTCATAATAAAATATAGGATTCAAATCTCAGCTAAATCGAGATAAAATGTCTCTCTTATTGCTAGTCACTATTCTAAAGGTAGTAGCCCGGTTAGTAACCGTCCGTGATTTACCTCCTCTGTATTGGCCCTGAAATGGATTGACCGGGGTGCGGAGACGAGCGTATTAACTTTTTACCATAGAGTGTTAATAAATAGAGAAAATAATGGCGGGCGGTGATAGTTATAGAAGGGGAATTTAAATGACATAAAAGTTGTTATTACGCGGTAAAAGTAATAAAAGAAAAGAAGTGTAATAATCAGAGGACGAGCTAGGCTTAAGCCTTAAGCCTCCGACGGACTGTTCCGCTCTCTTTGTGTACATTAACCTTGGGCAGGAAATCTTTCTACTTGATACGGAGAACGCAAGTAGTAACGAATCTAAGAATCAGAAGTGGAGGTATGAATTCACTTTTGTACTGTTAATATTTATGATGAAATTTACATTTTAATGAATAATAAATAGATTAATGAATAATAAATAGATTAAAATTAGATGTTATATTATTTAGTCTTATTATTAAATATGTAGGAATTGACGGATCTAGAGGATTTGACATCAGACTGAAGTCCAGTAAGTCTAAGGACCTAATAACTGACACGAAGTCCAGATAGGTCAAGTTGTGACCCGATATCTGGCAGGAAGTCCAGCTAGATATGCAGGACCTGACAGCTGACCAAAGTTTAGTTGGGTTAGCGGACCTGACAACTAGTAAGAAGACCTGGTGGGTCAAGTGACTGCAACTGGTACATACAAGTCATTGGAGGAGAGATCCAATGAGGACAAGTCTCGATTGGACTATAGACGCAGTCCAACTTAGAGCCATTTTGGATGTATAAGTTGAGACCATGACTAGATCCTAGTCATGGTAAGACACGATCAATTAATTGTAACGACCCGCCTCCTACATGCTAAACTGTGAGGCCGATCGCTACATTATGCTGTGCTAAACTGTGCGGAATGCTGGGTAAATTAAAATTTTCTACTTTTGCT
>JBBMJZ010046248.1:0-24830 GCA_037833815.1 Zingiber zerumbet
GATTTGACCAATAAATATCTTCGTAGATTTATGATTTGACCATTAAAAAAATGCCTTGGTAACGTGCTATATTATGTATGCTCTTTTACAAATAAAATCAATTCTTTTGTTTTTAATCTCGAGATATTCATTCACATGCTTAAATTAGATGAAAAAACAATTTCTTTTAAACAAGAAGCACTTATAAGCAAATTCTCAAGTGTACATATTCATGCAAGAAACACAAACAAACACTTTTTATAAAAATAATCAAGAACACTCTGTTTTTTTACATAATAATAATAATAATAATAATAATAATAATAATAATAAAACACACCGAAGAACCAATTTGCAATCTTGTATGTGGGGCCGTGGTGTTAGGTGTTTTTCTTTTCTTTAATTTTATTTATTTATTTATTAAAAAAACACACAAACAAACCGCAGCCCTTTACAGTCTGTAAGTTTGTAGCTGTGTGCGCTTCCTCGCTTCTCTTTCTCTCGGCCTCTCTTCTGCTAAGGTTTCTCATTCTCGTTAATTAATACCGTTTCCATGTTCTAACTTCTTCCCAAACGCCCGCAGCCTTCTCGCTGTCTCTCTCTCTCTCTCTCTCTCTCATGGCTAGGGTTCCCTCCGTCGCTCCCTGGACATGAAACCCCTCTCTCCCACCCTCCTCACTGGCGGAGAGAAACCCTGGCAGACGATGGATCCGTGCCTCCGCGCTGCACTTCCCCTCGTCTTCCTCCTCCTCGCCGCCTCCGCCTCCGCGGCCGGCCCGGCCGACGACGCTAAGTCACTCCTCGAGTTCAAGAAAGGCATCTCCAGCCCCTCCGTCTCCGCCCTCGACTCCTGGAAGCCCGGATCCACCCCCTGCGGTGCCACTCCCTCCTGGTTCGGCGTCTCTTGCGACGCCACCGGGAACGTCGTCTCCGTCGACCTCTCCCGCCGCGACCTTAGCGGCGACCTCAAGTTCTCGACTCTAACTGGCCTCAGTTACCTCCAGAACCTCAGTCTCGCCGGAAATGACTTCACCGGCCGCCTCGTGCCCGGCCTCGGCAGCATGGCCCAGCTCAAGCACTTGGATCTCTCGGGGAACAGGTTTTACGGTCCCGTACCTGAGCGAATTACTGATATCGGCGGCCTGTTGTTCCTCGATCTCTCTTATAACAATTTTACGCAAGGATTTCCCACAGGGATTCGGAATCTACAGCAGCTTAGGGTGCTTGATTTTCGGTCCAATGGCCTGTGGGGTGACATGGCGGAGCTTCTTGCGGCGCTAAGGAACAATGAATATGTTGATCTGAGTAGCAATAACTTCACTGGAAATCTCCTTGTTGACGCAGTTAACCTCACGGCCTTGGGGAATACGGTCAAGTATTTGAATTTGAGCAATAACAATCTCTTTGGTGGCTTCTTTACAAATGAATTGATTCAGACGTTCAAGAATTTGGAGATGTTAGATGTGAGCAACAATCAATTGACTGGAGAGCTTCCGGCTTTTGATTCTGTGTACAGCTTAAAAGTTTTTCGTGCTGCTGGTAATAAGCTGTATGGATCTATGCCACGTGCATTGCTTGCCAGTCCACTGCAGTTGCAGGAAATAGACCTTAGTGGAAATGGGCTTACAGGTAAATAAGCTACCACATATGATGTTATGAAGACCTCTTGTGAAACTTCCCAGAGAAACATGGCCCATTTGAGTATTCTTGTGCTTGCCATTATTTACTTTCACTTAAACTTTGCCTTTATCCCTTTTTTACTTTTCATACTCATTGCTAATAGAGATATTAATGAATAAGACTATTGAGCTTAGATATCATATATGGATGTTTTATTTTTGTGTTTTTCAGATAATTTATATTCCACCGGGTTACAAAGATTAATGTATTTTTATCAAATTTTTTGCACGCATCACTCACCCATCAGAGTGAGAAAAATCAACTCAAGTGGGAAGTATTTGCTTCATTGATTTTTCTTGTGGGACAGAGAATAATTGCCATTCACTTTTAGTTCTTCCTGGCACACAGAATATTTACAGGACTTTGTGGGTTTTGGTCCTCTGAAATGATCTATTGGTAGCTTTAGTGATTATACAGAAATAAATTAGTCCCTTAAAGTTAATGCAATTAGTTGTGTTATTAATTCTGAGTGTCTCATTGTATGAAAATAGAAGATGAATCTAATCAAACAACATAAATAGTTGTGTAATTCATAATTCAGAGTGTGACTCATTGGAAACATTTGCACAAGTTTTGAAAACATTGTAATGCTAAGTTAGATATGAAAGAGAAAAGTAATGTAAACAAAAATCAATGTGACTATAGAAAAGCCTCTCATTTCTCCCTTATAGAGGTGTTAACGATCACATTAAAGAGAGAACATAGTCATTGGGGATGACAACTTCAACATACTTGGTAGAGGTTCGTTTCAAGGGTTGAGTTGGGACATGAGATTTGCAGGAAAATGGGATATGTATATTGATTATTGGTTTAACTGAAGGGACATGGGACAACCAGAGGACATAAACTTCTCAAATATAAATGAAAATATATCATAAAAGGGCTGATATGTGTATCTTGATTGTATTGTTCTGGGTCTTAAGTGTGCCCTTATAAATGAATAGATTTTCCCCGTACAATTATCAATTTTGATCATTGCACATGCCCTTTGTTAATGGGATGGATGAAACAAATGTGCTAGCATGTATGGTTGGTTGACTAATTTGTATGGGAGGGGAAAAGCCTTCTTAGGTGCACCTGTTCTGGAAGAGATTCATTGAATAGGATGGGAGCTTAATCTTGTACAACTTCCTTGTGTGTGGATGCAGCTATGTCCAAAGCAATTATCCTTGCCTGGCCTTAGCAATACACGCAATCCACTTGTCTTTCAGAAAAGTATGGACTGGTGTGGAGGTGTTAGTATTTTGTCAAATCTTCAGTGCATCTTTGACTATATGAAATAACATCAGAAACATTAAAGATTTATTTGAAAGTTTAGGGAGGCAAATTGCCGACATCAAATAGTTTGAACAAACATAACTTCATGATGATAATGATAGGTGGGCAAGTTGGGTTGAAGAATTGGTGGGTCTATTGTAGGCTTGATATATATCCTGCACTTATCTGGGACGTTCTGACCTTTAAGAATGAAGATATGGATATAGGTGTTCTCTCTATTTTTTAAAATTTCTTCCATTTTTTTATGGAAAAGAATTGGTCCAAAACTGGAAGTCTTGTCAAAACAATATCTCATGACTCCCTACAAATAGTTACATGAAAAAATCAGTTGACTGCTCTGCCTAAGTCGGATAAAATTATCCTTCTTCATGGTACTAATGCCTGCGCTTTCTGATTTTTCAGTTACAGTTTAACTGAAATTTTGTTTGTTTTATGAAACTTTACATTACATTGTAGTGTTTCATCCAAAATTAACAAGTTTGATGTATACGCAGGTAATGCTTTGGATGTCAACTCTACTTCCCTGAAGCTTCTAAATCTCTCATCCAATATGCTAACAGGTTCGTTGCCTTCAAGAATAGGGTTGTGTATATCAGTGGATTTTAGTAATAATAATATATCTGGTGATCTATCTGTACTGCCCAATTGGGGAAACACATTAGAAGCTATTGATTTAAGTTCAAATTCATTGTCGGGTAACTATCCTGAGGCATCTCAACTCCAGAACCTGAGATCCATAAGGATTCGAAATAACCATTTAACAGGCATCCTTCCGTCTGCATTGGAAAACTATCCTTTGTTGTCCGAACTTGATCTCAGTATGAATGGATTCTCAGGATCAATTCTTCCAGGATTTTTCAAATCTATTCTAACTAGTTTGAATCTCTCAGGAAACCAATTTTTTGGGAATATTCCAATTCAAAGCTCACATTCAACTGAATCGCTTGTTTTACCATCTTATTGTCATTTAGAGAGCCTTGACTTATCTGATAACACATTGACTGGTCCATTGCCAATAGAAATTGTTAACCTTCAAAGACTTAAGCTTCTTATTCTTCGAAATAATTCCTTGTCTGGAGAGTTGCCTAGTGAGCTAGGCAAGCTCAACTCTTTGGAAATCCTTGATCTGTCAATAAATCATTTTGATGGTGATATACCTGATATGCCTCAACCAACTCTGAAGGTTTTTAATGTTTCCTATAATGATCTGTCTGGCACCATCCCACAAAGTCTGCAGAGATTTCCACCTGACTCATTTTATCCTGGGAATACGTTACTTGTCTCTCCTCGTGGCATGCCTTCAGGAAATGATGGTGAATTGGATGAAAATCATGACCGTTGGAAGTATAACGTCCGAATAGCTGCTATTGTCGGGTCAGTTGGTGGTGTCATGTTAATTTTATTTGCAGTGATGATATTATACATTATCCGGTCCCAGGAACTCTGTGGAAAGAATCATTCTGGAGACCGATCTACTGGAAGAGAATTAAAACTGGGGAGATTAGGCCGTCCAAATATATTCAGATCATTGAAGGATAATCCTGTGACTACTTCAGTTAGTTTTTCCAATGACCATTTATTGACAGCTTCTAGAACAGTCTCGGCACAGAAGGAATTATTGGCAGAGGCTGTTGAATATGGATATTCTGATAGTAGAACTTCAGAAACTTCTATGAATCACGTGCAAAATTATCCAGCTACAGCAGGAGAGAGGTCTTCTCCAGGATCACCATTGTGCTCATCACCTCATTTTACCAATTCACTTGTATCTGAACAACCAGTCATGTTGGACGTTTATTCACCAGATCGTTTAGCTGGAGAACTCTTTTTCTTAGACAACTCTTTGATATTCACAGCTGAAGAATTATCTCGTGCCCCTGCAGAAGTTCTTGGTAGAAGCAGCCATGGTACATCCTACAAAGCAACCCTCGATAGTGGCCATGTTATGACTGTCAAGTGGCTAAGAGTAGGCCTTGTTAAAGTCAAAAAGGAATTTGCTAAGGAGGCAAAGAGAATTGGAACCATCAGACATCCAAATATCATCCCTTGGAGGGGCTATTATTGGGGTCCAAGAGAGCAAGAAAGATTGATCATTTCTGACTACGTTAATGGAGATAGTTTGTCGCTTTATCTTTACGGTACGAGTTTCTTCAACTTTATTCTATGTCAGCTGCTTTTTGGATATTGACATTGGTTGCTAGACTTTTATATGACCTGTGGGAAGGATTTTCCCCCTAGTGTTATGTGAACAATCTACCACTGAAACCTGTAGTAAACTTCTTCAGATAATGCCTTCCATTGTTTTGTCAATGTACCCTGCCATATAAAATCAATTTAACTCAGCCTTGAAGCCTAGCATTACTCAATTATCAAAGCATAAGCAAATATAAGACTAGAGGTGTCAGTATAATTTAATAAATCATTGGAAGGGATTTTGATCAACTTTGAATGAATAAAATAAAGGATTGTTAATGCACTTTTAGAACTGGTATAATTTGGTGACATTCTTATTTGTAAAGGACTCTTTTTTCTCATTAATACTTCACCTCCGTACCACAGTTTCAATAAGGGTACCCTAAACAACACTCCATATCATAAGTTCAATAGTGTCAATAACACCCCTTACTACCGGTTCAATAAATTTATCGAAGTAGTACTCTAAATACCAATCAATATGAATATTTTGACACTAGATCAAATTTGATACTACATAATAATGAATATAATATTCTCCTGGTAGAATTTTTCAGCTGTTTGTCAATTGAAATCTAGTTTGTGTTGGTCCTAGGTTGGCTAGTAAGAGGGGGTGAATTGGCCAGAAAAATCAAACTGGCCTTTCTCGATCTTTTGAAATAATTTAGACAAACACTTGTATAAAAAAAATAATAAACTAATTAATAAAAGAAAGAGGCACAAAAATTTACTTTGCTTGCAATAAGAAGATTGCTAATCCAAGACTATGAAAAGCTCACTTAAAATTCTCTTTCGGGCGAAGTAGCCTCTCACAATGTTGACAACTCACAATTAAAATAGTAGAACAGAAAATGAATTCGTGTACAAGTGAATGACTGAACTACTGAGATCAGGACTCTATTTATAGCCTGCTGGTCGAATTTGACCATTTGCTTACGTGGCAGCTTCGGGCGCCCGGAAGGGCTCTGGGCGCTTGAGTGTGGATAAAACTTTATCCATGTTGCAACGTTCGCAATGGCTCGATCAGGATAAAACTTATTTGGTCCGAGCGCTCGAAGCACCTCCGAGCACTCGGACCACCTCCGAGCGCCTAGATCGTACTGACACGGGCCACACGGCCCGTTCGAAACTTGCCAAGGGAGGCGCCTTGGGGTTGTCCCAGGTAGTTCGAGAGCTCGGAGCATCTAGGCACCTGGAGGTTCGGGCGCCCGGAGCATCTAGTCAACCTTTGTTGACTGCCCGTTTCTCCTTCGTTCCAACTCTGTTCGCTTGGATGATTTCGGCCATCCAGAAGAGGGCTCACCCGAACGCATTTTTCGGCCTTCTCCTCGAGCAAGCTTCCACTTCGGTTTTTCGTCCCTCGGAAACGTCGTACGCTTCCTTCTTATCCGCCAACGTACTCTTCCACAGCACCTCGTCCCTCAGACACACTGAGCTCGTCGACTCTCCCATGCCATCCTTCTTGCTAGCTGTGTCTTTCACTCGACTTCTTGTGCTCCTAAGTTCCTGCACACTTAGATATAAGGCATCGAATACACACAGGATCTGACTTAATTCGGTTGACCACATCAAAACTACCTCGGGCTATCTGGTGCTAGAAAATGAAGATTAATTGTAGACTAGAAGATGGATCAACATTATATTTTTTGTTCAGTACTTGAGCTAGTTTTTCCATTCTTCTAGTGCATTATCAGCAACTATCACACAAATTACTGAATACAAAATAATTGAAAGAACAAAATCAGGTCGCAGATGGTCTAATGAGGGAATTTCAGACTTGTGAGATGGAATGTTGTAGACAAGCTCGAGCAAAATGTCAGAATGGCTAAACATGGACATGTAAGAAGGTTGTTATAAGAATAGGCAGTTAATGAGAATGGTCAAGCATAGAGATTGAAAACACAATTATTGCTGTGATTTTTCGTTTCCCTTGTGCTATATTGTTTGGCCTTTCGCTTTTAACCAATTTTGTTTGCGCTTCTGTTTCCAAAGCACATTTATTTGGCCTTGTTACCTCATCTCCATTGGCCGTAGCTTAAAACTAGAAATTAGGTTGGTGATTGTGCAGTTGAATTGTATTTCACTGAATGAGTTTATCAAATATTTAAGCTTTCAAACAATGGGAGCATCTAATCTTGTGGTTAAATTGTTTCTTTATGCAGAGTCAACACCTAGAAGGTACTCCCGCCTCTCGGTTAGCCAAAGGCTAAAAATTGCTATCGATGTGGCTTGTTGTTTGTATTACCTCCATAATGAGAAGGGCCTAGCTCATGGAAGTCTAAAACCAACAAATATCCTCCTCACTGGTCCAGATCTCACTGCTAGGTTGACAGATTATAGCCTTCATCGTCTCATGACACACAATGGAACAGCAGAACAAATTTTAAACTTGGGAGCACTTGGGTACCGGGCACCTGAGCTGCAAACTACAAGCAAGCCATCCCCATCTTTCAAGGCTGATGTGTATGCATTCGGCGTAATACTCATGGAGATGCTAACTCGAAGAAGTGCGGGTGATATCATCTCAGGCCAAACGGGTGCAGTTGATCTTACGGATTGGGTGCAAATGTGCAACAGGGAGGGAAGGGGAGCAGACTGCTTTGACAGGGATATCTCAGGTTTGGAGGAAGCTCCGAGGGTGATGGACGAACTGCTTGCAGTATCACTTCGGTGTATTCTTCCAGCAAATGAGAGACCAAACATCAGGACGGTCTTTCAAGATCTCTGTGCCATAACAATGTGAAAATTTCTCCCCTAATTTCCTCCTTTTGTACATGTAGCTGGAATTTAATTTTTTCCCCACATTTTTTTTTCGGGTTCAAAAGCCTTGCAACCCAAGGCACCTACAAATTTAGTGTAAAGAGCTTATCATTTGTTGATTGGATCAGTGCGAGTGTGTTGAGTTGAATTGCAAAGGATGATCTTTGTTTTACCAATTCTATGTCTAGATCATGTGGCCCTTTCAAGGGATCTCTTTCGTATCCATTTTGATAGGAACCACAAATCTCTTAAAACATATTGGTATATTTTATTTGACATAGTTACAACTTTGTGGATTTGTTAGGCTTACAAAGAGTTTCTTTTAGTTCCCTTGCTGCATTATATTGTGCGAATCTTGAAGCCTTATTTTTCACTTGTTAAGTGTAGAAATTCATAAGAAATGGCATGAGTATAATCAATCATCTCTTCTTGTATCTCATTGCAAAAAATTAAATTATTTGAATGACTTAAGGGCACTCACTATGGGGTGTTAAATGGACACCCCTAAATGTCCATTTAACACCTCTCTTCATTGTGAGTGGGTATTATAATACTCATTCACAGGAGAACGAGTGGGGAACATTCAGAGGGATGAATGACATTCATTCCTCTCCCATCTTTTTTAATTTTTTTTGTTAAACGGTAATAATCTAATTTTAAAATTAATTTTAAAAAGTTAGATTATTATTAAAAAATAATAATAATTTAAATATTTTAAAATATATTTATCTAATATGACATAATTTTAAGATAATTGAGTGGATTGTGAGACTCATAAATAATAAAAGTTAACGTTAAAAAAAAATATGAATGAAAGAGATATATTGTTAGGGCATCTACAACAGCGTTAATGCCTGAGGCATTAACGCCGACGTGGATACTTTTTTTGGCACTGTAGGCATTAAAGCGTTCAAATATTTGAACGCGTTAATGCTACAGATTCATTAAAAAAAATAGAAAAATGTATTAATGCATTTGCACGTTAAAAGCGTTGCAGATGCTCTTATAATGAGTATGTGATAGTAAACTTCATACTTTTTGATGAGGTGGTAAATGTTATAATGAGAGTGGGTTGTGGACGAACATCCATATTGATGTTAATATGTGAGTGTTATAACATCCAAATAATATTACAAACCAATGTGGATAAATCTTATAACATTCACACATTAACAAAGTTCAATTGAATGTGGTTAATGAACGGATTTTATATAAAAATTTTTAAAATAAATTTTGGATATAAAAGAATAAATATAAATAAATAGATAGTGAGATCTATAAATAATTAATATTACTATTAAAATAAATATTAATGTGTGATTAATAAAAAAATATTAATCTAACATGTTATTTAAAGAGGTACATATACTAACATTCAAATGTCCTTAGTACACTTACAATTTGACAAATGCCACTCTTCAATTGTAACAATTTAAAAGAAACAAGATTGTTTTAACTAATGATTTTTTATTATATTCTTATCGTAAATCAAAGTATCTAAATATCATTGTATTATATTATTAAAAAAAATAATTCGCCAATGAGAAAATGCACGATTATAACTGATCGATAAATATTATTAAGTTCTTCATGAAAATTAGAGCATTTCAACCTATTTACGAGTAGAAAAAAAAATATTTTGGCATGAATCTTATAGAAAATTATAATATTACATTGATTGATAATTCAGGATAAAACTATGAAGCCACCAACCCTACATTGTCAATGAAAACTTTCTTCACCAAGGATATTTCTGTTTGGTATATGTCATGAACAAATCTCAGAATTATTAAAATTGTAAAGAATTAGGAATTTTATGTCCCAACTAGTGTTCTAGTGAATGTTAATCCGGTTAGTTGATAGTTAAATTGGTTAGTTGATATATTCTCATTTTAGACGTGAACCATATTTGAATTAAAAAGTTTATGATTGAATTGCACCAAACCAACACCTCTACTCTCTCCCTTCTCAAACTTTGATAGTCAAATTAGTCAGAGTTTCTTTATATTTATATGATTACAAATTGATAAAAAACTATTTGATAAATATAATTTATAAATTTTATTTACTAATATTATTCATAATCTTTATTTATAGATACTACTACCTTTATTGTGGATAACAATTTTCCTTCAATTATTTCCCTTTATTTTCCAGCTGGAAACATAACGACGAAGCGTGGAATTAATTGACGTGCAGAAGAAATGCAAAGGAATCGTTGGTTTGACTTCCCAAGTCAAAGTCACATTGACTTTTTGGCCGAAACTTATCCGACCAAATTTTATAAATAATCAATAAACAATAATAATCGTCGTTAGCAAACGTCAAATCTGAACTACTGAATTTACAATAACCCCCTCTCTGTTTTAGAAATGCAAACGCGTTGGGAATGGATCGTCACTTTGACTTGAGCTAATTTGCAATTGCCCCCTTTTATCTTTTGCATAGATTCAGATGAGTGTTTTTAGTAAATCCGTTTAGTTTAAGTTATTGAATCGCACGACCTTTTTATGAAATATTCTATGGGCAATAGTTTGTAACGGAAGAGACCCAAATTTCAAGGGGCTAATTGAATATTGCTTATTTAAATCTATATATTTGGGTTTGAGCCGAGGAGGCTCTTTGCTCTTGCTCTTCTTCGCTTCTTGGTTAATGGCGGAGACGAAGGGCTCCCTTGTGGCGTCCGAGCCCCTCGATGCTCCCGATGAGGTAGGCCAGCTGGAGGCTGGGCGGCTGAGTCAAATCCTTTGCCGGGTCTGCCTCAGAAGTGATGGTGATCTTCTTCCCTCAAATCCCTTCTCCCAATCTTTTCTCTCTCCTTATTATTTTTTTTCTACTCCTCTTTCGGTTTTTCGATCAGTCTTGGTTCATCCGCTTGAGTTCTAATGGAGATTGAAAAAGGGAAAAAAAATGATAAGCCTGAAGGGGGTTTATCTTTTGTGGTTCGGATCAAGGGCTTTTTGAGAAAAAAAAAAATGGGTTTCTGAATTGTTTCGGCTTCTTCTTTTGTAAATTTTTCAGGAAGGGATCTCATTTCACCCTGCAAATGTGAGGGATCTTCGAAGTTCGTCCACCGAGAATGCTTGAACTATCATAGGGCTGTAAATGTGAGTTAAGAAAAGTACTAATCGTGCTTTTTTCCTAGAGGGATCTGATTTTTATTATGGTTGAAATTAAAGATAGTTATTTGCATGTAAAGCTGTGGTGTTTTTTTATTTGATATATTAGCACACAATATTCTCGCTTCTTTGATAAGCCAAACACTTGAAAAGATGGAATTACATACGGATAATCTCAAGGTTAATTGTGAAATAGTTTTTTTTGCGGAATTTTTTAGTGCTTGAGGTGTGAAGAATACTCGAGGGGAGTGACAATAGCATAAATTAGAAAATTTTGAGAGTCATCACAAAAGATATCAAGCTTGGATGAGAAAGTTTTGAATTTCTTTTTTCTCAATGGTTGACTGGTTGCTTTATGCAAGACTAGTAAGAGTCATATTGGCGCAGACTAAATAATAATTAACTTTGATTCCAAACAAGGGCTTTTAGTTTAGTTTTTTTTTTTTGGATAATAGGTAGATGGCCTTTTCTCTTGGTTCCCCTAATTGGAGCACAACTCATGCACACTCAGAAGTCAGCCTCTAGAATATTCGTACCTAGTGGGAACAAGTGCTTTTAGTTGATTGATTGGACTATAAACATATTTCAAGCAATTAACATAGTCATGCATTTAAAGAGAAATAACTTGCATGGAGCATGGGTATTGACTAATTTGGGTATGAATAATAGTTACAGTAGTTTCTCAGTCTCTTTGTTGTTAAGGGAATAGACTAGCTGATTAGTCATGAAATGTCAAATTCAAGAAGGAATATTAAGTAATGGACTATATCTTATTTGACTAAAGCCATCTTAGCAATGTTTGTATTTGTGTTATGGTACACATTCTCTGTTTTATTTCTTTTGTAAAAAAAATGTTCTCCCATTATATCTGAGTTCAGAAATTTCTTATTCTTTAGGAAAGATTTGCATTTGCCAACTGTACAGATTGCAAAGCTCCCTACTATCTAAGGGTACATATTCATCCAGAAAGAAAAGGGAGAATTCTCCAGTTCCTCAAGTTTCGAAATATAGTATGCGCATTTGCAATGATTCAAATTGTAGGTTTGCTGTCACTTCATCCTATTAATTCATTATTATGTAGAGAACATCATATCTTGTTTGTTTTTCTCACATGACCGCACTGTGTTGCTCCAGACAATCTGTTTATTGGCAAGTATCGGGTATTTGGTTTGTGGAACCCAGACTTATTTTGGCAGATTCAGTTACTCTCATGGTAGAACTTTTTACGACTATTTCTACTATTGGTGGCCGTTAGGCAGGGTTTATGCTACAGAATTCAATGTCTATTATGGTCTTGGTATGTTTCCTCTATCCATTCTAATGCAATTGCTGATGCTGATGATTATGAAGACGAAATCATAATGATAGTTAACACAATCCAGTTCTGAATTTTTGGTGAGACAGACATTTTTTTCTAGAAATAGAGTGATTTTATATTAAATGTATTTATAAATTGGAATTTTGTTCGAAGGAAGTGCAAAATCAGATCCAAGAGTTGGTCACTCTTAATTTAAGCAGGAATTGATGCTAATTAACCTGCAAATGCCTAATGGAAATGCCCCTCTGTGGAAGGGAGAGTAATCAATAGTGTTTGTTGTGATGGCTGTTTTGATCTTGATGTTCAAACAAGAATTAGATGGGAGCATAACTGGCAAACAGGATGAAGCATATACCATTTCTATGATAGAGTATGCTCGTTTAGGCCAAATAGTTAATGGTTTCAGATCCATGGAAATCAAGATGCATCTTTATATGTAGTCAGTCAAGTCAACAAATCACTCTCGAAGACTCTTGAAACAATGGATTGTGTTGCATTTAGTTCACTTTTTTTCTTTAAAACTATGATACTACACTAGCTGATTTTAGATTTATTATTGCTGAACTTTCACTAAAACGAACCAGTCAAGTCTGAAAATGTTCAGGAAATAAGTTCCATATTATTCATGCAGGATACATCCTCAAAGACAGTTTAAAAGCCCAGCACATGCAAAGAATAAAAATATGCAGTGAATGTATTTATGTTGATTGCCATAGAAAATTCTCTAACTAATTTAGTCCTTTAGAGGAAAAATCTGTCTCTAGAAGATATATATCTAGCATATATTTATGAATTGGAATCTATTGGACTCTTAAATAAATGTTGTTTTAGAGAGTACTGCTCTATTTTTGTAGTAATGTTCTTACTATTTGTTCTTGTATTCATAGTGGTGCTACTATGTTGCCTTCTTCTTGGATTTTCTGGATTCTTCATGGCTTGCTATAATCTCGGAATACTCAAGCGCAACCCTCAATCATATCAAGACAACAGATCCTGGTATTTATCTGACTTTTTTTTTTTTGCTTATTTCTGAAGTCAGCCATTCATCGTAGATGGAATTCTATCTTGGAATTTCTCCTGCAAATTTTTGTATCCATGTTCTGCAATTTCTGAAAGATTCTTTTGTGGGCAGTAAAGTTAAACCATGGTTGATTTAGAATTAAATTTGATCCGTAAATAACCTTATTTATTAACTTGTCTAAAATCTTATTTCATTATTTCATGCAAATATATTAAAAATATTATACATATCGCACAATTTCTATATTTTTAATATTATTTACAATATATTAAAAGTGAGAAAATAATAAAATTTATTTATTAGATCATTATTTTGACTAATTTTTAAGCACGACAATGACTACTTGAGCTTTGATAACAAGCTCAATTTTGATAAGGATTTTGCTAACCAAGCTTGAGCTCAGTCAAGCTTGGCTCAGCTCATTCATTGCCCTATCCTTAACCCATCTGATTGCTGCATCAATTTGTTTACTTGTTTCCATTTTCCGCTATATACATGTCTTTGTTGTTCAAGGATTTATTTGGCATATTCTGCAGGAGGAATGAGTCTATCAAAGCATTTTACTATGGATCCATGGCAGAAGCTGATCGAGCTTGGCTAGAGTTGATGCTCATTATGGAGTTTTTTGTCATAGTGATTATCCCCTTCATGAGCATATTGTACGCCATTACCATCGCATCAGTTTTTGGCCGACAAATTTGGAAGCACCATTTTTACACACGCGGAAAACAATTGCTGATGAGAGTGAGTCACCCCCTTTGCATACTAATTAGTTCGCCTATCACCTTTGATCATTTACATTCAACAGTGATATATAGACTCCTTGCTTTAGTAGTTTCCAGCATAAATATTACCTAATGATCAAACTGTTTTATGTTATCTTTTTCCAGTTGTTGCTTCCAGCAGCTCCAGTTTTTGTGACCTTAAAGCTATGTTTTTGATTCTTTTTTAAGTCCCCTCACGGTGCCTGATCATTTTTTTTCCAAACATAAAAACAGGAGTATGTAGTCGAGGATGTTGATGGTTTAGTCAAAGATTGGTGCCCACCACCCCTTCCACCAGCTCATGTCAAAGAGCTAGCAGGACTTGGATTTCTTTAGTTCGATACATCAAAAACCGTCAAGGCTACTAGTGTTGGATAGAAAGCTTCTGAAAGGCAAAACAACACTTCTTCAGCCCTTTTTTTAGTGCAATTAATGTTCTATAGCCAACTATTTCAAAGTGTCGTCCTGGTACTTCCATGATAAGGTTGTATAGGTTTTAGAGCAATCAATAGTGTTCTATAGTAATACCTAGATCCTTGACATGCCGTATATGTAATGTTGTGTAGGCATTTGCGTACGTATGTATATTTCAACTAATACCAACAGAAGGCGATGATGATCGTAATAGATAAATGATGATATCTTGCAACAATTTCGTTATTTTATATGGAGCATGTTCCGATGACTAACGGACTGATTGATCTGCGTAATATTAGTGTAAAATAATAATGATATTATTATGTTTTAATTGAGTATTATATAAGGAAATATTTTTCCCTTTTTTATCAACACAACCAATAATTCCTTCTGTTAGGTGACAAGTGATGATAAGTATGGAGCGACCTTAGCGAGCAACAAGGTGTCAATTTCGACTTAATCTTGACGAAGAACAGTACGTCGCATTTCTGCATCATAGACGAGCGAACAAGTAGAATTCAATGGTCTGTGAGCAGTGAAGTATGAAGAAAATAACTTCCACTACTGCCTCCAACTAAAAAGAAGTTAATTGATTATGATTTTCCCAGAAGTCAAATACTAGCAAAAACCATTTTTTACGAAACAGCTTCCACTCATTTCCATTACATAACCAAAAAGTTAATTCACTGTGATTTTCCGTGAGGCCAACCACTGTAACACTTCAAACAAACATTTTTACAACCTATTACAAGAAGCTTCACTACGTTCTTTAATTCTGTACGTGGATGAAGGAGTTCAGTTTACCATATCTTCTATGCACACAGTGGCAAAGCAATTGCAACTTACCAGTGAGTTATTTTATCTACATGATTGGTGATCTACTTCATAAACCATAAACATTTTACTGTGGCCTGACGATTCCAGTTTCAAAAATGCCACAAACACGGCCATCACCTAATCTAAAGATCACCAGCTATTCACATGAATGTAGAATATATTTTTCGGTTGGAAAAAATGGATACATGAGATAATAATGAAGATTATGGACAGTAGGACAAAGATACCTCACTATTTCTTTCTGACATCTATGTACATAGCCCGCAACCAGTGCTCAACGTCCTCGGTCTCTGATAGGGGTGGGGGAAATGTAGGATGCTCCACGATGTCCCACCCTTCCTCGAGACTTTTGGCCTTTATGTCGTCAATCATCTCGGCTGTGCAGATGAAACTTGAGTTGGGGTTTGAGAAGTCGTTATCATCAACAGTTGACTGATCAGCAGAGAAAAACAAAGTTAGACATCTTATCTATGTTATTAGTGAAGAACACAAAGTTTGCATGTTACTAGAGCTGACCAGTATGGACTGTTCGCCTTCGACTACGCTACTTGAGGGACTAACCGATGAGCTTTTGTTCCACATAGAACTCTTCAGCTGCTGAGCTTGTTTTTCTGAGCTGCATAGAAGTGATATCAATAATTATTTAAACAACTGATTGCCATTCAGATTAAAATATCAGTTCTGGCAACTTCTCTAAACGGCATTTTGCAAATCTTTCGGTTCTGTCAGTGCCTCTAAACAATAATAACTTGGACACGCAATGTACCTACAACTCAAAAGGGGCTTGTAAGTTGCAATTGAAACTAGAGAAAATGATGGCCATTTAACTTAACATGAAGGGATAAGCTTTGCTGAGTCGATTTCTTCAATCATGCTACCAATCATCCTAATCTTCCCAAGAAAAAACTGTGATTACTAAGACGATGCGCACATCAAAGTATAAACCACGGCGTTTGGTTTGCCTGTTAAAACAGCATAATAAATCATTTGACTTCAGCATTAATCTGCATCTCCTCATCTCAGAAGGATTGAAATAATGGTCAACAGCAAACATCCGATTAAGACTGCTTCCACAGTGTCACTACCTAATAAGATGGTTATTGTACAATGAAGGCAAAAATAGCAAAGTTATATACCAGTGAGCGAAATAATCAGAGAAAGGCAAACTATTTGTAGATGCAACCATTCTCTTAGCTATGGTGACTACAAAAGTTAACAGGGAAAAAGCCTAATGAGTTCCAAAGACATGTATAGTCCACAAGATCATGGTAATTAAAACATTGAACTCACACCTTGAGCACGCCATCTTCAAAGAGTTTCTGATCAACTGTAATTCCTTTGAAGATGATAGAAGAGCCAACAATTTACCAAATGTTTCAAAGGTAGAAGCTTCTGAAGGCATATCCAGATCCAAGATATTATACCAATATGTTGTGATGCATGCCACACTTTTCTTGAGTAGGGAAATTCCTTTCTGCAGGTCCGTGTGATTTTCAAGAGAATGTGGTGAAGCAAGGGAATAATTAAAACTACTACTTCTGGAACTCTCTAAATAAGGTCTGCTTTCAGATTCTACTGAAGCAACACCGAAATTTGATGAGCTTCTATCAGACCACAAATTTTCTCCACCTGAAGTGCAGAAACTCTGTCGTGGTATGAAAAGTGGATATTCCTTGCTGCAAAATAGAGAAATCAAATGTGTTGTATAGTCAGTAATATAGGATAAAAATTCCTTCAAATTTAGTACCTCTGTGAGAATGGGCAAGCATCCCAATATGAGGCTCGTTGCCATATCCGTGAACATGACCCCTGTAGAAAGAGATAAGTTTACACTGAAGGAGATATGATGATACAGTATCAGAAAGTGTTGTAATTTTCTTATACTTTGGTCCAGCAGAAATGATATAGCATTATACTAAGACACTTCAAATGTACAAAATATGCTACAACATCTACCATTTGATTCATCAACTTTCAAGCGGAAAAAATAAACCATAAAAAGTATTCAATCAAAAGTAAATTTAGCAATAATGAGCATAATAAATCAGGCAAGCACTACGTTTTGTCACACTTTCATAAAAGGCAGCCTAGTGCACGAAGCTCCTGCTAATACAGGTCGCAAGGAAAAGTCTATTATATATAGCCTTACTCTGCCTTTTCTGAGAGTTTGTTTCCGAGATTCGAATCCGTGACCTCGAGGTCACACGACAACAACTTTACCGTTGCGCCAAGACTCCCCTTCTTTTGCCACACTTTCATATTAATTAAATTTTATATGATTATGAAGAAAACCATAAATAATATTTCAGGCATTAACTTCATCGTGAAAAAGAATGTAACAACTGTATAGAAGTATCCAACATTAAGTAGTCTTTTCCAGAAAAAAAAAATGTTAGCTTGTCTTTCAGGTATGAAGCAAGAGACCTGAATAAAGTTACTAGATCTTGGTTGTTGGTCCTGTAATAATTTCTTTATCTAGCTAATTCTCATTGGTAGTTGTAATGAGATAATATAGCTTACCGCAAAACCAGAGTTATGAAGAACTGGAGCAGCCAAAATTGGAACAATCAGATTCAGCAATTGAATCATGTACCTGTTTGGAATGCAAAACAATATCTAATTCAGAAAATAGAGCTATGCACCATCAAGAATACGCAAACACAAATATTTGAAGGTAGATAAATTAACACCACCTGAAGTTGGCAAGAGCAGGATAAGTTGATGAAGCAACAGTGTGCAAGCATGTAATACTAATCATTTACCAGAACTTAACATAGCAAATGCTGCAGATTCTCTACATGTAACAGTTAACAAGCAGATGTGTTTTCCTACTGCAAGAGTTTCATACTGTAAGAGGAAAGATCAGGGATATGTCCCAAGTTAGTCCCCTCTGCTAATCTATATTATCCGTCAATGTAAAAGATTTACAATCCTCTACTATTAATTGTAATTACATAAGTCTATAGTAGTAATGGGATTTATATTAAGGTTTATAAGGTTCTCTTGAAGCTCGTTCAGTATAAGTGGAAACTTAGCTTGTCATAAATGCTCTCAATTTTAGGATCCTTTAAGAATTTTTAAAAATACAATATAGCCAATATTAGAGCAAACAAATGAGAATGACACTTCTATTAGACTACACTTTCCCTCACATGAAGTGGCCATTGAGCTCTATGTGCTTTGTTCAGTTCCTTTAATCTTAGAGGTTATGTGGCTTGCAACTTGACTATCACAATACAATTTCATTGGCTTTAAAAGAGCATGTTTAATGTCCCAACTTTTAGTCATCATCTTTAACCCAGATAAAATAATACGTAGCTAGGGTCTTACTTATATTCCACAATTGCACTCAATCAAGTTATGATAGTCTGTTTCTTGTCTTTACAGATGTTAGATTACCTCATGACAGAATGGAGTAGCCCGATTTTGATCATCTAGAGAAGAATTTATTAGATAATCCTGAAACATGAGATTTCTAATGACTAATTGTTCGTACTGACTGAAATATCAGATCTTGTAACAATGGTAGTTCAGTAGTCTAATTATCTTCTGTACTTTCTGTCATAAATTAGTGGCTTCTATCCTCGTACCAATCTGCCACTAGGACTCATAGGAATGTCAACTAGTTTGGTTCCTAGCATGCTAACCTTCTCAAGTATATCAAGTATATACTTCCATGGAAAAATGTAAATGCTTTTCCTTTAGTGTAAAAAGCTCTATACTGAAGAAGTTAAGGTTATTCAAGTGTTTAATCTTGAAAGTCCCAATAGAATCATTACTAATAGTAATGATAATATCATCCACATATATAATAAGAAAGATACATTTTCCTAACTAAGTACTTAGGTGAAATAGTGAATGATTCTTAAAGCTTCTTTTCATGCCATACTAAATAAGTGCATAGCTAAATATTTTTTTAAAGTAATACCTCGGGAATTACTTCAATCCATATATATATATATTCACATAGAATAAGAATCATGAAAAAAGATACGCATAAAACTTAACATGAATTCATGGAGAATTACCCTAAAGAAGCTGCAAGCTGTTCAGGAGGTACAGAATGTGGATCCAATCCTCTAGGTAAGCGAGCATTGCATATTTGATCACACATGCTATTTGATCCATCTTTTTTTCCATCTGAGTTCACCTGTAAATCAATAAAAGAAATACTATCAGTCATTTGCACATTAGATATATTCAAATTGTAATAAGTAATAGGAAATGGTACACACACACACACATATATATAAACAAAATAGCAATGAAAGAAAGATGTGAACCAAAATACAATAGATAAGATTAAAAAACAAATGTTGGGCATCATTGTTCAAAAACTCCATGCGATTAAATAAACACACATCCTGCTATAGTAGAAAAGAAAAAGATACATATTGTAATTGGTTACTTCATTCAAAATGTATCACTTTAAAATTAACAAAAATGTCATTTATTGTCTTGGTAATAGATTCTATATGCAGTTTTCTGATGCATAAATGATTTTGTTCATCTTTCTAAATGTAAACTCCTCCAAGATGTTTACTTTCCATTTGTGTTACTTGGGCAGATAGTAAGACAACCAAATATGTTATAATGTAGAGAGCAAAATGAAAACTTGTTAAATACGAGGAAAACTAAAATAGCATCATGTTCTCAATAAGCACTTCATCAAAGGACAAGCACACGAACATCCATTTAGGGCTGTATCTCCCTTAGCAAATGAAGCCAATCCATCACATCAACAAAAGTCATCATTTCAAAGAGTCAATTAATACTTGCCTTGCGCAGAGGGAAGATCTTGCAAATCTGTTTTACAATCACTGACTGCCGATGAAAAAGTTCAGAAGTGATAGCCATCTGCAAAAAAAAAAGAAGTTCTTTCATGTCAGCTAAAACAATAATAGGCAAAGAGACAATGAGGATAAAGCATACGAGAAACTAAGAATAATAGTGAAACCACAGAAGCAACATGTTGTGTTTAACTTTAGAACTCTTAAAATGCATTTAAATTTTAAACATCACCATTTAAAAATGGATCTTACATAAGCTGACCGCTGGCTGTATATCAGATCAGTATTGAATTTATCCAATACATCTGTGCGCTTCTTTTTTATCTAAAAATGGTAAGTCAGAAGTAACACAAGGTTCAGACAAAGCTTCATATCAATGCAGAAAATATAGAATCAGAGGGCACAAACAGAAAAAGGTCATTATCTCACTATTTCAAATGCTAATTCTAATGACTCGTATTTCAACTTCAGATCATTTGATTGCTCAGCAACCTTAGCCTTATCTGTAACAGCAGTAGAAAAGTTCAAGAAAATAAGGTGTGAGATAGTGAAGCATCCTTGACACAAGCAAGGATGCTTGACGTTCATTGCCTAGAGAAAGACCAACCTTCTACACGTTTCGCCTTTAAGTAGGTTAGCCGCTCCTCCAATTTCTTGAGTTTCTCATTTTGATCCGATATCCAATTATTTTGCTCATCTGCTTTTCTCTGTAGACCAAATATGAAAACAAATCAAACCTAATTATCCACCAAAAGAAAATTAAAATAGAAGATGAGTTTATGCTGCCAAAAATAAATTTTAAAAGTGAGACAATTATTTGCATGATGATATAATTAAGAAGGGCAAAATGATCAAAAGTAAACCGATTCGAACCACAATATCAATAGGCACGATAACGAACCTTCTTCTCAAGAAAATCGAAGAGCTTGGAATAGTAAGATTGACGGACGACATTCAGAGATTTCATCAAGGCACTGTACTCATTTAATCTGAAAATTTTCAAAGCAAAAGCATAAGCATATAACGACAAATTTCCATAACTGCCCAATTATATGTGACCAAGCTAGAGCAGTCACCTATAGTTAACGCAGGGCGCACAAATTGACGCAAGATTGGAACCCTCGCAGATGGCGCAGCAACTGCTGCTGGATTTCCTCGCCATGAATTACCACCACCAATGAAAATGATCCTAAAAATGCTTGCTGGCAATCGGAAGGAGGATTCGCTTCTGGCTTCTGCGAACGCGATGTAAACCTAGGTTTTCTTCAGGCATTGAGATCGGAAGGATTGTGATTGGAAAGAGGGAAAATACGGATCATCTCATGTTTCGTAGCTTAATGATATTGCATTTACCGGGTACACGGCACATAGAAGCCCAAGTATTAAACTTGGGCCGTAATTGAGTCCAATAATTCGGTCCACCAAGCCCAGTTTATTTTGTTGGCTCGAATTAGGGCTTCGCCGAACACAACCATATATATATACACGTGGATTTGTTGAGCACTTTCTCTGCTACGCGACGCGCCTATCTCATTCGTCTTGTTGGTTTGCTTTTACTCGAGCTCGTGCGGCGAAGATGGCGTCGACGGCAACTGAATCCGTGCAGTGCTTCGGCAGGAAGAAGACAGCCGTCGCGGTGGCGCACTGCAAGCGAGGCCGTGGCCTGATCAAGGTGAACGGCGTCCCCATCGAGCTGGTGAAGCCGGAGATCCTCCGCCTCAAGGCATTCGAGCCGATCCTCCTCCTCGGGAGGCAGCGGTTCGTGGGAGTTGATATCCGCATCCGCGTCAAGGGCGGTGGTAAGACTTCCCAGATCTATGCCATCCGCCAGAGCATCGCCAAGGCCCTCGTCGCCTACAACCAAAAGTACGTTGACGAGCAGTCCAAGCAGGAGATCAAAGACATCCTCGTGCGCTACGACCGGACCCTTCTCGTTGCTGATCCCCGCCGATGCGAGCCCAAGAAGTTTGGTGGTCGTGGCGCTCGCGCTCGTTTCCAGAAATCGTACCGGTAGATCCACAGGGTCAGCAATTTCAAACCTTTCCTCTTTTCTAATGCTTTTATTTGCTGTTGCTTCTTTGAACGTTGGTTTTGGATCATGTTTAGTATCTTGATTTTGAACTAGCTAATCATTTTTTTGTTTGCTGTTGTTAAAATTAGTTTAAACAAACAATTTGTGCCTTAAAAGATTTCTACAATTTAGGAATCTGTGTTACTTTCATAATCTGTTTTTGTGTGATCATAAGCGGAGTAAATATGAATATGATTTCCCATTGCATAAGCATAGCTGTTGCTTTTTGAAACAAGGGGAGGGGATGCCCCTAAGAGCGTACTCTGGTTAGCAGTTTGTGTGTATTCTGGAGCTAAAAACTCTTACATTGTCCTTGCTACATGATCCATAAACTGCCTGTTTTTGTTGAAGATCAAAATACATTACTATCTTTAGGCATTTCTAGCTTTGACATCAGTTTCCTGCGTCCTCATTCTTTGAGCACAATAGTATTGATTACACAAATCAAAGGGGGTATTTGCCATCTCAAGTGGCTAGTTCAAGATCTATATCCGTATTTATCAGGATGATCTTATCACTTATATAATGTTTCATATAGATGAATGTTAAAGAGTTATCCATTTGATGATGAAAATGAAACAATCCTTTGACTGCATAGTTTTTGGCTATAGTGTGGTTTTGATTGTTGGGGTGAGGTGAGTTTTTTTTTTTTAAACAGTTTTTACTTATTGCGATTCAAAATACTCTTATAAAATCATAAAGGATACGTTGCAACTTACGTAAGTGTGAGTCATTCTTTATAATTTTTTATAAATTTATAATTTTTAAATATTTTTTAAATAATAATACTTTCAAATCGTGAATCGAACCATGAATCGTAATTGCTTTGGACGGTTAAAGTTAAGGATCGATTTGTTAGGATTTGTTGAACCATCAATTTTGATCTGTGAGACTCTGAACTGTGGAACTGTCGATTCTGAACTATGGAACTGTCGGTTATGAACCATGGTGAGGTCTATGCTAAGGTCAATCGACCCATATTCCAAGGACCTATGTTAGGGGCTTGGAGAGTATTCTCTAATCATGTTAGAAAGCATGAGGTGTTTCAGCAATGTTGGCAAAATGTTTGACAACATGCCCTCCTAGGTTGTGCCTAGTTAGGAGGCGGAGGTCATCTGCCCTACGTTTATCGGAGGCGGCCTTAAAAGGCGAGGTAAAACATAGGTTAAAAAAAAACCTTCATCTTCATTGCCTTATGTCTTTCACCTTTGCCTCCTTCCACTTGTAGTCGCTTCGCAACTGTTGTCGGCAATTGCTCGTCACTGCCGCCCACTGCCGTCGTCGTTGTCATCAAGTAAGGTTTACAAAAACCTAGATTTTAAAGTTTCTCCGAGATTCCTTCGAAGGTTAGCATCAAGAATGCCTCCTTGGACCCGTCGCAAGGGCACGAACGCTTCGTTGGGGCTCAGTGACGGGCCCGGGAGCGTCGCTTGGGCCCAATGAGGCTTCCGTGCAAGCGTGACAGGTCTGACGAGTGTCCGTCACGCGTGCTCGCGTGGAGCAGAAATCGGTCTAGGGCTTTTTTTATTCTATTTTATTTTTAAACTTAGGTTTTAATTAAATTTAATCAAATACTTTATATTCACAATTCTAATTAATTCCTAGTTAGGATTGGGGTAATTTATATAAACCTTATTAAAACCTAACTTACACAGTATTTCCTGTCTAAACCTAAAATATATTTTCAGTTTATTTTTTTTTTATTCTTAATGTCATAATCTAACATCTAAATCCTAAGACAAAATTCTAAATGATATACCCACAAGCTAAGAAAAAAATTATAAAAAAAAATTCAAATGCAGTGATCACATATACCTAACTATTAGTCTATTATATATATATTTAATTTTCTAATATTTAGATTAAATTGTTATGCTAACTTTTAATTCTTAATTTTTTTATTATTGAAGATTAATGGTGAAAAATGAGAAACAATAGGAGGTGGAATTGAAGCGGAAGTCTATATTGTTTGGGATTATGGGGTACAGTATTACAAAGAAAAAAGAGATTGAATCACATGCAAATTATGTAAGAGGCTTATCAAAGGAGTTTATTGGATAAAGCATCATATTATAGGTATTGTAGGAAGTTGAAGTATGTCCTAAAGCATCTGATGAAGACAAAAAAAAAAAAAGAGATTGAAAGCTTATCTTGAAAATTACAAGAATAAGAAGTGAGAAAGGGTGGAAGAACTAAAAGAAGAGAGGATGTAAGTAAATATAAGTGTTGATGTAGAGGATGAAGATTGTTCAGTGAAGAGAGATTCTTTTAAAAAAAAGCGAAAGTATCTGGGGCCTATTGATAAGTGGACACTTGCAATCGATCCAGCAAAAGCAAGACAACAAAATATAAATGATGCATTAAAGTTAAAGTTTACAAATAATGTGCATGAGTACCTTGCAAGATGGATTTATGAAGCGAGGATTCCTTTTTATGCAATTGATAATCAAAGTTTTAGACAATTTGTAGAAGTGGTTGGTCAATTCAGTCTGAATTACAAACTTCCAAGTTAATATTTTCTAAGAGAGCCACTTTTGAAACAAGGAGTTAGAGAATCAAATTATCTCTTAAAGAGCATGAAGAAGAGTGGATGGAAAATAGAT
>JBBMJZ010046343.1:0-24828 GCA_037833815.1 Zingiber zerumbet
CAAGTTATAATTTATTCAGATTCTCAGCTAGTGACTCAGCAAGTAGTTGGACATTTTGAAGTAAACAGTGACAAGTTACAGGTATACCAAGAAACATATGAGAATATGAAGGCAGAATTCACAGAAGTTACTGTAACCAAGATTCCTAGGGCGGAGAATGAAAGAGCTGACGAACTAGCGAAGATGGCAAGTTCCTTAACTTCTTGGATATTGGACAAATTGATAGCGCAAACCTTTCTGATAACTCAGATAGACCTGCAGAATAATAGAGAAGCACCTATAGATTAACGGACACCCATGATCAGTTATCTTCGGCAAGACATCTTACCAGCTGATCCTGAAGAATCATGACTGGTCAGGAAACAAGCTCATGCTTACATTATGATCGGGGATCAACTATACAAGAGGTCCTTCTCCAGACCGTTGCTTAAATGTTTGGGCGTGGAGGAGGCAGACCATGCTTTACGAGAAATTTACTTGAGGTGTTGTGGTAGTCATGTGGGAGGTTGGACGTTATCTCGCAAGGTGCTTCTAGTCGGTTACTTCTGGCCTACTCTACAGAGGGATGCTCAAAGGCTGGTGAACACTTGTCTATCCTACGAAAAAAATCAGAATTTGACGCACCGACCAACTGCACTTTTAAGAACATCCATAGTCTCGTGTCCCTTTGATCAATGGGGCATGGACATCGTAGGGCCGTTCCCAATGGCCCCAGGTCAGAGGCGTTTCTTATTAGTAGCTGTGGATTATTTCTCCAAATGGGTGGAAGTAGAAACCCTGGCTAGAATTATAGAAGAGGTTGTCATTCAGTTTTTGTGGAAGAACATTCTATGCAGGTTCGTCATACCTCATAAGTTAATATCAGACAATGGCAGACAATTTCAGAGCCAGAAAGTCCAGGCCTGGTGCAAGGGGTTCGGAATAATACATGTCTTCACCTCAGTAGCTTATCCTCAGAGTAACGGACAGACGGAGGTAGTTAACAGGGAGATTGTTAGAGGGCTCAAAGTCAATTTGGATCATGTTGGGGGTAGCTGGGTAGAAGAACTGCCGAACATCCTATGGGCCTATCGTACCACTCCACAAGAAAGCACAGGCCTAACACCGTTCCATTTGGTATATGACAATGAAGTAGTAGTACCTATAGAGGTCGGGGTGCCCTCTATCAGAAGGACATTGTACGATGAAAGGAATACTGAGCGGAGGTTGGCAGAGCTGGATCTCATTAGCGAAATCTGAGAACAAACAGCGGCTCGGTTGGAGGCTTACCGACAGAGAATGAGACAGAATTACAACAGAAGGGTGATTCCTCGGTTCTTTGGGGAAGGCGACTTGATATGGAAGCAAGTGAAGCCGGTAGGAGACGTGACTAAGCTAGCACCACAGTGGGACGGGCCTTACAAAATCATTAAAAAGTTAGCATCTGGTGCTTACTATTTACAAGACGAGCAGGGCCGGAAATTAGATTGACCTTGGAGTGCCAATTACTTGTGACCATATCGAGTATAGCAAGCTTTGTAGATCAGAAAGAAGCTGGATTGAAGGATGCATACAAGAACAGACAAGTAATAGTATCAAGCCACATAAAAAAAGAATACGCCCGGTCGGGAATTGCATGACCTAGTTTTCCTTTTGGTGAATTAAAATAGAAAGCTCAAGTAATTAAACAAGGAGCAAGACATCAGAAAGTTGCATTTAAGAAGTACAGTTTAAACAGTAACTACAGATCACTTAAAGGGAGCAAAAATCTCGTCCGGGAGCTCCCTTACGGCTCGATCATAATCCAGGAACTCAGCAGAAGGAGCAAACTTTAAGTAGTCCTGCTCATACAATTATTTTAGAACCCCAACCGCGACATAAGTGACAGCCGTAGAGAAGCATTGTCCGGCCTGATTACAGAACTCTGGAGAACGTAGATACAGTTCACAGCTCTTCCTACAGCGATCAGCCTCTCCTGCTTGGTAGACTGTCAGAGCTGTGGACACTCCCACAGCGGTGGCACGCGCTTGAGATAACTCAGCTCGCATGGCCCTGAGCTCTTCTTCCTGAGCCTCTATTCGCAATGCTTGGGATTCCAACTTCCTATTTTGTTCTTGCAACAGGACTTCTTTTGAGTGTAGCTCCTGAGTTAATTGGTCTACTGCCTGTTGGTGTGCCTGAGTTTGTTGGTCCAAGTGTTGTTGGAGCACAGCGTCAGTCTAGCTCCACTACAACAAATATGTTAAAAGACAACACTATAAAGACAACGATTTTTGAAGGAACTGTTGTTAATTTGACAAAAGACAACAGTTTTTGACAAAACCGTTGTCTTTTAGCTCTAAAGAAAGACAAAAGACAACGGTTTTGTAAAAACCGTTGTTGTTGGGCGAATTATTTTCTAATCAACAACGCATTTTACAACGGTTTTCTAAAATCGTTGTTTTTAAGCGCATTTTTAGAGGATGCGACTACAGTTTTGTAAACCGTTGTAAACCTAATTCTTTTGTTCCATTGCCCTGGTTTAATGCCTTCCCCTCTCCGAAAAATTTTTTAGCGCGTATTTTCCCTCCCCTTAGTCTTCGGGAACCCTAGGCAACTGTGTCTTTCTCCTCTCCTCATCACGCGATCTCTTCACGTTCCCTCTCCTCACACAATCTCCTCTTCCTGATCTCCTCACACAATCTTCTCCACTCCTCACACGTTTTTGCCTTCCACCCCTTTCCACGAACCCCTCTCCTCAAAACTCCTCTCTGCCTAAACCTCTCTCGCTGAACATCTCCGACGAACCCCTCTCCGACGAGCCATCACTGCTAAATAACAGCACCGACGAGCGGCCTAACCTAGGCGAGCAAGCAGCATCAAGGATCTACCCTCTCGAGCTCGCAAGTGAAGGTGTAGGCTGCTATTGACGGAAGGTGAACTACCTCCGCGGTGGGATCTAACCGCGGTGTAGGCTACTTCTCTTATTTGTGTGTGTGTGTTTTATTTTTTCGGATCAGTAGTTTGTTCATTCCTCTTAATTCCACAAATTTAGAGTTGTTTCTATTTACCTCACATTCTTGTAATTTTGTTTCTTGGTTCTGTTCTTGTTACGAGTTGTTTCAGCTAAGGCTTTTAATGTCTGCGATGGAACTAATGGGGCCAGAGGATGAGCTGTCCTCAGATTACAAACTCGTGCCATGGTCCAGTTGGGATCAGTGGAACTTCGTCAGAGAATCCATCTTCTCTTCATCACCCAATGTTGTCACCATGGCTTTGCAAAGAGTACTACCTTGCCAATACTTGATACTTACACAGAAGTCCCTTTGCCTTTCTGTTCTAAATATTTTTATCGTCTGATTCCTTGGTCGATTTATTTAGATATCCACTTGGCAGAGCAGAGGTTGCCTTCCCATCCCTATTCATGTCACAGCTTCTATCGTCAAGATTCAACAGAAGGATTTTTTTTCTTCAGGTTCAAGAATTGGGTTATATGTTAAGTTTTTATTTTTTATACTTTCAAGGACAATTCATGTTGTAGTTATGAAATCCTAATTCTTCCTATTTTGTGACTGTAGGAGTGACCTTACAGATGGCATACTAGAATCAGATGAGATGCTTTCTATGCTCTACAGCATGGCAATCATCAGGTGAGATTTTTTTCTAACATATCAATACACTTGTTGATTTGATACAACAAGTTTAATAAGGTTTCAAAGAGGGTTTTCATGCCCCATCAATCATTCCACTTCATAGCGTGTGTGCGGCACACACACATATGCCAACATCTTTGTTGAGAAGATTGGCATATCTCATTGTGTCTCAACTTATTAATCTGCCTTTGCCATGACACTTTTTTTTAGAAAACTTCTTGATAAATATTTCATATGTTAGAGAAGAATACTGATTCAGTCTTTGGTTGTTGGTTCCTTCTGTTTCAGGTTTGTTAATTGCTTTGTTGGACATAAGAAAACAAAGTTTTCCATTGCTGAGTTAGCGGATGCAATTGGTATACCAAGAGTGTTGGTTGACATTCATCATGGTAAGAAAAAAATTTCTTTTTTCCCTTTGGCCACTCAAACTCTATTTTCCACTTACTTTCTCATGTTATAGAGAGCTCTCATCATGATCTTCCATCTCTTCAGCACTTCGTCGTGCTAGTGTGAAGGTATACCACGTTCTTAGTAATGAAAAATAACATGTAAAGGTTATTTTACACTTCAATTATGCTTCCTTATAGAATTATCATTATAACTGTGTGTATCTGTTATATGCTTATGCTATTGTTCTCAGTCCTGTAATATCTACAATTAACTAATATCATATCTTTAATTGTTCACTGTATTTCAATCAAGCCTCTGCCAGTGCTGTTCCTTTTTGTGTACCCATTTACTTGATTTTTCTGCTCTATACCTATCTCTCTAATATTATTCTCTATGCTGTCTAATTTCATTGCCTGATTGAACAACAGTCTATTCCTTTTTTAATATTTCCTGGTCATCTGAGTGAACCTTTGTTATAAGACATTAGAAACTGGAACTAAAAGTAGGCTTGCATTTTTTAAAATATTTAACTCATGTTACTTCCATTTTCCAAATTATAAAATAGCATTTTATTTTTATCTTTTTTTTTTTGTGTGCCTTCATATACTACATGTTGCAAATTGACGAGATTTGTATGACTAATGCTTACATAGATTATTACTAGCTACAAATGATATAGATTTCAACTTGATCAGTTATATTATGTATTATTCATGAAATGATAAAGAATAATGTTGTTATTCTCAGAGAATGAAATAAAAAAAAAATGTATTTCTTGATTTGTCTATGCATGTTTAGTCCTCATTTCTATATTTGGATTTGCGAGAACTATGTAAAGTACCAGATATGGAATAAATCTCCACAAGATCATAATATCAACAGTTAAAAAATTTACTTCAGAAGATACCTATTCTAACGTACCAGAATAATTAGAGATTGAGGAATCGTTAAGAAGAATTAGGAGGGAATAACAGTTCTACAGGATTAGGATTCCAAAGTATTTCTGCAACAAAAAGCAAGAACTATTTCATAGAAATTCATCAGGAATGGAATAGTTATTTTTGTGAACCCAATGTACTACCTTCTGTTCCCCTCTGTTTGCTTTTTTATTAATTTTTTAATGTCCTTTCTGTTTTTACTTAAGGCACTAGATTGGCTGAAATATAATTACTGGGAGGCCCAAAAGAACAGGATTCCTGATGTTCGTAAAGTAATTAGGTCCAAGTTACTTGAGATGACTTGCTACTTGAAAACAAAGAATGTCGCAACCAGTTCAGGTGTCAAACAGAGACGTGAGTGAACATTTCATTTTTGTTTTTGTATCATTAGTTATATTTTAAGAAATGACAAGGGAAAAGCTTGCTTGGTATATTATGTGGGATTCAGATGCTTCTTTCATCCAATTCATCTCTCTATCAGGCTTATATTACTCTTTTATTCACGTGACATTCCATGAATCACTCAAATTTTTAGGTTGACTTGTGTGGTATTCATATAAATTCATACCAACAAATGATACAGTCCACTAAGTAGTCTATGTTCTACTTAGACAGTCAGTTAATTTGACCAAAGTGTGCCTATCAAATCATAAGACCTGATTCACTTCCAAATTTGCTACAATTGTATGGCCCATAGGCTCCTTCAATCCCTGTTCCAAAGGTGTAATTAACTAGCAAAATACAGAACAAGGCCATTTGATGATGGCAAGCTTCATTCAAACAGATCTAGATCCGTAACTTCAATGCTTATCTCTTGTTTTTATATTAAGTTTAGCATACAATTTTATTTGTATCAGATACATCAGGGGTAGTTGAGTTTGCAACTTAAATAATAAGGTTCAGTATCATATTCTTTTCTTTGAAAGTGCTTTAATAAATAAAATTGTGGCACAATTACTGTGTAAATGACCATGATTTTATGATGACTTAGTATGTCCATATGAATTTGACAACTAAAAATAATAATTATATTTGAGTTAAACATCTCGAAACAATCAACATTTAAATCTAGTGAAAATTATGAATCTAAATCTAGCCTTGATTAACTTGAGACAAGAAAGATAGATTTGGATTTAGGTTTTGTTGAATAGTCAACATTATTGGAAGCTTGAATTGTTGCGGTGTAAATAACCATGATCTTTTAGGATGACTAGTATGTCTGAGCTATATTCGATTTCTCAAAATTATTGACATTTGAATGTTGTGCACAACATGAACCTAAACTATTTAGTCATGATTACATGAGACAAGAGATTTGTTTTGGATTTCAGTTTTGTTGAATAATCATGATATTATTGGAAGTTTGAATCGTGGATCCATCCGCACAGCTTGAGATTAAGAATTCAGAGCTACAATCAGATTTTAGAGCTTGAGAAAATAGTTGAGCTTATCCATTTACATATTATGCTTAATACTAGCCTGAAATGCTAGGCTAGTATTTGTTTATTTTATTTTAATATTTTTTATTTATTTAGCATATTGATAAAAGTTTTATTAATGAACGTTGTTCATGAATATTGTTCACGAACGTTGTTCATGAATATTGTTCATGAATAGTGTCACGAACATTGTTCACAAACATTAATGAGTTGAACACATATGTGTTCAAGTTTGTTTGTTTAGTTTAACGAGCTGTTTAAGCTTGTTTATTTAATTGATCTTGTATATATTGAAACATAAACAAGTTCTTACCAAGTCGAACACCAAGCTTGTTCACGAGCGTTTAGTTCATTTATAACCCTAATGCTAGCCCAAATTAATAGTAATCTACTCATCTAAGGTTATAAAATTTCTTTTTTAGCTTATGCTTCACTGGATGTCACATCTCCGTCATCTAAGACTTCACTTTCCCTATAAAATCCAGTTCAGCTCAGCTCAAAATCATCCTTAATTGGCAACACGTGATGTCCAATGGCAGCTACACCATCACATATAAAGTCTTGTACAATATCTCATGACTAGGTAAATGCCTCCTCATGCGCTAGTCATTATTCCAAGGGCTGGTAGTCACCCGTGATTTACCTCCTTTATGTTGGCCCTGAGACGGGTTGGCGGGGGCGAGTACAGTCACCTTTTGTTAACTTGTACAATATCTCATGAAGCTTAAGATTTGGCCACAATTATCATGACCCACTTAAATAAAAAAACTAACACATTTACTTATCAGATCCAACATTGGCTCAAAATGCTTAAGTCTAAATCAATGATTTCTTGCTTATCTAAGCATATGAAGACTCTTTATCTGCTATTAGTGTACAACTCACCAAATGGAACAAACTAGGTGTCACATGTACTACTTACTACTAGTATGTTCTTTGTTTCCATCGTTGATTGCATTACTCTTATGGTTTTATTTTTACCCATATATGTTTATTTAGTACCTATGCTTTTCTGCCCACTTCTGACAGGCCTGAGTGGACCTGATATGCTAAGAGCAGGGAATAAACTCTCTTCACGCATGACCACAATGCTTCAGTCTTCTAAATCCAATAGTAATTTTCGAGTTTCATATTTCTTGTCTAATTTGATTTTGATAATATGCTAGAATTTGAGTGCTTAAATGTTTAATACAGCCATGACAAAAAACCGTTGTAATAAACCATACGGACTAGTCATATTATGATGATATTTTCAAGGGAACTGCCATGTGTTGTAAATACTATGTAGATTCAGTCGACCAATTATGACTAGGAAAGGTGAGATATGTAAGTTGATGGTATGGAAGTCAGATTAAAATGAAAAACATTGGTGACATTTTCATATCTAGTCAGGAAACTGCAAACAGGAGAAAGTAATGGAACCCGTATACCTAGAGCTATATCCAGAAAAAGTTATGGAACATCAAAATCGAGAGCTACCTACGTGCCTGGACTAAATTGTTGATCATACTAAGAGCTATTCACTTAATACTTAAATTAGGCTTTCTTTTATCCTTAAATGGGTTTCTTTGGCAGTGGAATGAAAGTATGAAACATTTTGCTGCTTTTTTGTGCATCGTATTGACTCATTCAAGGAACAAACCTGGTGGCCATTTTTGCTTGCTTGTTTTGCACTCTTAATTAGTTACCTTGAGTTGTGTTTCAAATTATTTCTTCTTATGGCATCATAACTTTTTACAGGGTCTGGAAAACCGCTACCCAGGATAACTAAAATTATTGCTCGTCTCTATTCATCTTATCCATCAGAAGTAGTTTCTGTTCTATTGGAGCTTTTTCATCTGCAAACACCAGGATTCTCTGACAACATTGATGTGGAAAATTCCATTGAACCAGATGTTGGCAATCAAGGGTCTGCCAATTCGTTGCATGATTTAAAAACTATCATTACCAGATTGTCTCGCAAGAAACCCAGATTATTATTGAGCTTGCTGAGAAAAATTCTTGAAACTATTGAAATCAGATTCGCCAAAAGCCTCTCTGGTAAATACCTAGGCATGCTACTAAATTGTCAATTTGTGTGGATTTTCTCCTACTTGATATTATGCTTGCCTATTGAAGCTGAAGATCCCTAGTCTTTTCATCTCCAGGTGAATGCGATATTCATTTATCTCAGATTCCATCTGAGGTAGATTACTTGACAAATTTATGCTCCCTTGTTCGATGGTTAATTATGAATCTCAAGTCATTGAAGGGTGCTGGTTTCATTCAATTTGACAATGAAGCTGAAGCCTTTTCTATTCACAAAAATAAAGTTCAAGTTTCACTTCATAAGCTTATCCGTAAATGTCTCACTTTATCTCTTATCGGAAACCAGCATCTTTGTGATTCTGTGCTGCTACTTGTTGAGATGACAGAGGATAGTTCCGTAAAAGAGAGATTAAAGAAACTCCCTTTGCTCAACTATAAAGCTCCACCCGAAGTCCAGGTCCCTTCCTATTCTAATACCGAGAGCATGTTATTAAAAGAAGAGGATGCAATTTGTCAAGCTACAGAGAAATTGGCTATCTTAAAGTCGAAGATCAAGGCTCGCAGCCAAAGGGAGGTTGCTCCAGGGGTTGATATTTCAGATACAGGCACCACATGGACCGTGGCCAAATCATGGATCTCCTGCCCGATTGGCATGCTACCTTGCTCTTTTAGTTCAACTCCAGTTCTTCCTGTTCTTGACCAGGTTGATATAGATACTAAAGCCGGATTGGAGAAGGACAACAACCTCAGTTTCCATGCAAGTGACAATAGACAATTGGATTATCCCTCAGAGATGTCGGTCGATGAGAGCCCTAACAAAAAACTAAAGACGTCTCAAGAGGTACAATGCACGTATTTTCCGGAATCAATGCGTGCCTTGGAAGGACGATTATTGATCAATGGTGTATGGACGAAAGTGAGTGAAGAAGAGTTGTCAATTATCCAATCTCAAATGAGAATTTTTGCTTGATACTTGTCGATCGGAGTTATTTGTGGATTGAGCAATAGAAATAGTAACGCTCAATGGACTTCCCAAATCAAAATGATGTGCAATTTTGAAACTGAAAGATGTGTCAAATGCTATTTCCTTACCTTTTATTCAAGTGAGATAATAAAATGATTTAAAATAAATAAAATAAATGAATGAATTCTGAATTTTGGTCCCTCCCTAGCTGCACCTATTCAGTATTTACAAGAAAGAACTCTCATTTAGTGTATACAGAAGCTCTTCAAATTTATCCAGTGCTTCTCTCATCCATGAATGCTTGCACACTTGCCTTGCTTCTGCTAAGCTCACCTGGTTCATGTAATTAACGAACAAGAAATCAGAAAATTTGCAGGTTTGATTCCCTCTTCTTAATCTGTTTGATGTATGTATACATGACTCACCCATTTGCGCTCTCGGCTATTCATTTCCGGCCATTGCTGTAGCACCTCTGCGACTTCCATGGCAAACATGTAGTGGATCTTATCTTGGTCCTCGCTCAGCCATCTGCCGAGATGACCCTGCCAATATTGCATCGATCGCACAGGATTATCACCATGATAAACATATAATAACAATTTGGGTTGCAATCTTATGATCGTCGTCGTCGTCGTGAAGCTATATTTGTCTATCTATCAAGCTTATAGTGCTTACCTTGAAGTTTCCTGTCACACCAGCTTCCTCAAATGCTTCCCTGGAAGCAGCTGCTGCCTTAGTTTCATCAAGCTCCCAGCCACCCTGTTTATATATATAAACAAGTTAATTAATTGCATGGTTTTTACAAAGGTTGTAATTTTAAAATATAAATTTTATCAAAAAAATTATGCATGCCTTTGGGAACATTAATTCAGGGCCTTTCTGAGAGCTTACGACGAGAACCTCGATGGCTGGATGAATGGCTCCTGGAGAAGGATTCTCCATCTTGAATCTGTAAGGAATGCATCTGCTCAACCAGTGTGTAAGACAACAACATCGTTAGATCGGAACAGTCTTCAAGGAAAGATTTCAAGTTTTGGAGTGCGAGAAAGTTTGAATTTTGAACCCTAGATTTTTTTTATTAGCTTGAATTCCTTATTCATCTCATCCAGGAAAAATCCATCTAAAATTGAGAGAAGATGCATGAAGTTGTGAGAATGCATGAACATTTTTTTTTTTTAAGATCAGAAGAGTCTTCATTGAGAGTTTGAGACAATCAAAGTCAAGAAAGCATTTCAATTTTTCATCGCATAAACTCGATACGAAGGAAAAAAAGGCAAGAACCCTAGAAACTACATTGCATTTTTTAAGCTTAATTTCCAGGCGAAGAGAAGATGCATAAACTCGATGAGAATAAATGAATCCTAGAAGCCAAATCGCATTTTTAGTTCAAATTCAAATCTTATTTTGGGGTGGTTAAAATTCAAATCCAACAAACATTGCAGTTTCCGGATGCCAGAAGAAGAGACGGGAGCGGAGATGAAACGAGTGAAACGAAACGCACCCGACGACGAGACGGCGACCAGCCTTGTACCGCTGCAGCCTCCTCCCACGGCGAGATACCAAAGAAACCACCATCTCTTTGGCCGGAATCGCCGAACCAGACCTAATCTCTCCGCCGGAAGCAATCCCCCCACTCAAAGAACAGCAGCGAGGAGACGATGCCGGGGGGTCGAGGAGGACGAAAGAGGGCAGATGCAGCTCCTTTGCGGCAACCCCGCCTCTTACCATGATACCATCCAATCGCAAGACGGTGCGGAGCAGGAGAGGCGACGAGGGAGCGGAGAAGAGGAACGATAAGATTCATTGGGATGGGAATGGAGCAGGGGATCGGATTATAAACGGGAGGAAGAGTGATTGTTGATGTTGACCATGATTCGATCTCGTCGACGCGGCTTCTTCTTCCGACGCCAAATAAGCAGTGACGTGTGTGGAACGTTACAAAACGCGTCGGTCCCAACCCGACCGGATACGATCGATAGAATAACAGAAGGGAAATATTTTAAAAAACGCCCTTATTTTTATTATTTCCAAAAAGAGTACTCCGTGTTAAATAAATATTAAAATGGCACCCGTTGTTTTATTTAAAATTGTTATAATAGCATTAAAAATAAAGATGAAATGTTATTTTATATTTTTTTAATGCATATATATAATCGAAACAATCTATATATAAATTTGCCGATTAATTTAAAATATAATTAATAAAAGTAAAATTATAAAATATAAGTCAAATAACACAATTCATCATTAATAAGAGATGATAATTATTTAAATAACTTAATGGTATTAATGGTTGTCCGGAGAGCAGATCTCTTGGACCATTTTTTTTATAGTTCAGGGAATGTGCCACTCAAATTTACGATTGGATCATGACCGTGATCCGACCGTAATTGGTTGCGATCCCTTCCATAAGTGGCCAGGTTACTGGACTCCGAGCGAGGGTATCATCCGAACGGCCTCCGGCCGTCCGCTCTGAATAAAAACTATAACCTGGTGGGGACGGTGAACCCTAGAAGGGATCGCAACCAATTACGACTGAATCGCGGCTATAAATCCACCCCAAATATGAGTGACACACCCCCTGAACCACAAAAGTGGTCCAAGAGATCCTGGCTTTTAAATAATATTGGGAAAGTATGCAAAAAAGATATTCTGATGATGAAATTAAATTTAATAGGAGATTTTTTTTTTCATATAAAGGAAAAGAGAGGCTTTACTTGGGGCTTCTATCAAAATCTCATAATGATGGACGAAATTGCAAAACAAACATTTAAAAAAATATACATAAAATCGTGGCCATAATTCTTAATTGTGTGTAAATATTGACCAAGAAAACCAAGTTGACTTTGTCGTAGTTATAATATGTGACTCGGGTCAATGTTGTCTTGAGAAGTTGATTAATTGACCGATGACTCTAAAATATTAAGGCCGACATCAATACAATAAGGTACGTACCTTAAAACTCATTCTACGTGCATACGTACGAAGGCCGGCATCGAAATGGTACAAGTTTAAATGTAGCGACTTTGACTTTTCTTTTTAAATTTATTTTTATTTCTAACAATAAAATCAACTAAAACTAGTATAAAATTCTTTATTAATCCAAATAACATAACTAGTTATAACAAACATGAAAAATATAAAAGAATCACATTCCATTGTTGATTCTTCACAAGAACATTAGAAAGTACGGATAGCAATTGGACGATTGAGAAACCATGTTTATAGTTCAATGTTACCTTGGCATATTACCACTCATCTATCGGTCATGATTTTGCGGCATGGATCAAGATCTTACTCTGGAGCCCACTTTTATCAGCCCCTGTGACTTTGTCGACCTCTTTCCCATCCTTCACGAAGAAGAAAGTCGGCACGCTATTGACATTCCAGCGATGGGCAGCGTCACCTAGTTCATCGATGTCGACTTTCAAGAACACCACGTCGCGGTGGTTCTCGGCTAAAGTTTTGAAAACAGGCGCCATGAAGCGGCAAGGTCCGCACCATGTTGCGGTGAAGTAGAGAATTGCTAGGCGATGAAGGCGCGCAGCTGCCTTTAGTTTTGTTTGTAGATCATCGGAGGAGTGAATGCTGATGACAGTTCCTGCAGATTGAAAGGAAAAGGAATAAAAATGTTTCATTAAAAGATTTGTTTTTCGAGTGCTACTATATGCCCATGAAAAGGTTGAGCAAGCTGATTGATTTTGCATCAGAAATAAATAACTTTATAATCGAAACAAAATTGGAAGCATATCTGAAAACCTCTAGAAAAGGTTGGTGTAAAAGAGTTGAAGATCTGTATGTGAGATTACAAGCGGAAGCTAACAAGTGATTCCTCGATAAATTCACGAGTTTAATTAAAAAGGGCAGCCGGAGCACAAAGCTCCCGCCATGTGGAGTCCAGGGGAAGAATCCATTGTAAACAACCTTATCCTGCTTTTTGCAAGAGGCTGTTTCTAGGATTCAAATTCGTGACCCTTTGATCATATAACAACAATTTTACTATTGCGCCAAAGCTCCCCTTCATCATCACAAAATGCTCCCACGAGATTTATCAAGCAATCGATTGCCTAGTTTATGCACCAAGAAACTCGTGTGACTTCATCATCATTGTAGATTCTTTAGTACCCCAGTGGTTCAAAGTAAAATGAATAAATATCATATATATATTACTTATTTGTTAAGGAAAATAGACACAGGAACTTCTAACAAGTTAGCCATTTTTTGCAAGCATTTAGTCGCATTTAAAAACTAGGAACAGAAGAAAATATATGTGGAAGTAGCATACCTTCCTCTAGAAGAGCATCTTGCTTCTCAGCTGCCTGTTTCAGATAAAGAACGTAATTCAGACTAGGAACATGTAACTTAAAAACATGACCAAAGATGATCATTACACAATGTTGCAAAGCGAATGCATATGGATGCGTTATTTTCTGATGTGGGCCTCTTTTATCCCTCTCATATAAGGATAGATAGAAATGATGACACCAAGAAATGTAATTGTTGAATGCAATGCCACAAAAACAAAAAGAACAATTACTACCTTATGTTCAGCTCGCTGGCGTTGCCTCTCCTGTTCTTTTTTACATTCTTCTCTCTCTTTCCTCAGGCGCTCATATTTCCTGCGATGTTCCTCGATTTTGTGTACGTTGGGTTCCACCTGTGATTATGCACGCCTCAATCATCATTTTAATCCAACATATACATGTAAGTACATGACTCTGTGTGTCAGACCTTTTTGAGCACTGAATTTATTTCCTCATCATAATCAAGTTTTGATGCCACATGCAAGTCACTTGCAGCTTCTCCCCACTTGCCCAACATGGCTTTTGCCATTCCTCTATATTTGTATCCCTTGGCAGAGTCGGGATTTATCTAAGCATATCACAAGGAGGCATGAGTTCCTGTAATCTATGGTTGATCAAGTAATTTACAATTGTGTCGAACACGAACCAGCAAAGCTGCATCTGCATCACGTATAGCAGCATTTGGTTTTCTCAGATTGGCAAACACACTGGCTGGTAAGAAACAAAGTAAAGTATTAACCAGAAGTTCACACAAATGGAATTAGTTGGTATACAACCCTTGTTACCTCTAGTGGCATATAAGATAGCTGAACTTGGATTCAGTAAGATAGCCTCTGTAAGATATTCAATTGCTTCATCCAAGTTACCTGATCAGCATCATTGAATGCCAGATGGTCAATTTATATTTGACATCTCAAATAAAAATTGTTAAGCATGTGCTAGGTTTTTGCATGCCTTCCGATATAGCGTACATAGCATTTGCTTTCAATGCCTGAGCAGCATCACGGTTTTCTTCAGAAACTTCTATTGATTGATCTCCCATCTTTCAAGAATAGAACAAAGAAAAACAAACAAAAATCAGACAAAAAAAGTGAGAAAGAATAATATGTTACTCTGTCTTATCACTAGCTTAATCTAAACAAACCTTTTGAGGAGGACCATCATCTGGTTCTACCAATTCACCATCTAGCTCAATATCGGACTCAACAATTTCATCCTCACCAACAGCACCTTCCTGCTTTTATAAGCAATTAGACATAATCAGATAAAGGACCGTTAAATCAATTCTTTTATCAAAAAAAAGGTTGAATATATTGTGCATATATATGTACATATATCACAAAAGACACTAACCAACTAGCCAATTAAATCAACTGTGTTAGACACTTCACTCTTATCCACCTTTAGAAATGTTAAACGACCATAATAAATTGAAAACAAATGGCCTCTTGCAGTTGATGTATAAAAAGAATTGAAAGTTTGATTTTTAAGGTTAAGGTTCAAAAATACATTTTTAAGGAAGCTAATTTGTCTTCATAGCATGGTTTATATAACTATGGTTGATAGAAGAATTAATTCACTCAAATTTTTTAGAGAATGAAATGGCTGAAGGTTAAAATAGTGCTCCAGCAACTATTTTGAGTGGGAATAAAATGAAAATTGATAGAGAAAAACAAAACACCAACTGTTGGAATCCAAATATTATATATCCTGAAGTTGGGCAGCCAAAGAACACATTATATGACATTAAACAAAGAAATGATCCAAGCTATATTGACGGCATGAAAAAAATTTAAGCTAATCAGATTTTACACTAGATAACAACATCAGAAAGTAAAAAACAGTATATGAGATTAGTAATCAAGTTAGATTGTTCAAAAATTCACAAATATGAGAGAATAGGAATTCAAACAGCCATATCAGATCAGATTGTCCAGATACTGGAGTTTTAGAGAGGCATAAAAATTCAAAATCTGGACACAGAAGCCCCTGATTTAATGTCCAAAATTCCATTTGTGACATACTATAAACAAAAGTTCTGAGATCTGGTATCCAAGGGCCAAAAATTGATGTACCTTAAAGTCAACCAATGCTAGCTCAGTTCAAATTTCTAAACACTAATGAGTGTAGACAGGATACCAAAAAAGTTCTAAATAGTGTGTGTGTCTTTAAGAAAGATATTCAAGTGGAACAGGAATGTTTCAATCTAATGTATCAGTATCTATGAGCATGTAATTTATTACGACTGCCAAAAGGAGTCCATAATACAGAATAGGGAGAAAGGAGACCCAAAAGGGCTAATCCTTATATTCACTCTAGTGAATGAGCAGCAGCTATTGCAGCATCCTTACAGAATTATCTCACTCCTCCCTTCTAAAAGCAACAAGAAAGAAAGATAAAATCTAACTTACATATTCATAAATATCAAGTCAGATTAGAACCCATTAACTTGGCACAATTCATGTTTGCTTGGTTTGGTTCAATACTCAATTTAATTTCTTAGAATCTGTTTATTTCCATGTATTAAGATATCTTGATATCAAGTAATTCTCATCACCTCAATTATGTTGGCAGACCTCAATCATAATCTTACCACAATTTTGACAATTTATTCCCATTCAACTTGTTTACCACAATTATAATAATCATAATATTACATTAGTCTATCTTTAGATGTTATGACAACTAATAACCTCTAAGATCAGATTCAATCATTTGGAATAATTCAAATTTACCCAAATTTTAGTTAACCAAATTGAGTGCATTTTTAACCTATTAGGCCTCAAATGCCAAACTAAATCCACTGCCATTTTGCTAATTTTCAGAAAAATAATTTTTTGTGCATGTTCCATAAATTTTCTATACTATCTGGACAAAACTCCCCACAATTAGACAACTCAAAGCACATACTTTTCCTTATTTTCCTTTCAATAAGAATCAAGTCCAATCTCAATGTTTTACAAGTTCAAGAGATACATATGTATACGTCTGCCAGAAGTTTAATCCATAATTTTGCTCCCTCAATTTAACTACGAGCTGCAAATCTGCAAGTGCTCCGAGCAAATCCTTCGAGCAAAATATCCAGAAATAACTTCAACAACGTCTAAGAACAAGAAAACAAACAAAATCGTGGGTATAACCAATCGAACTACAACACAAAATGGAATGCATAATTTTCCAAATAACAGATGAGATCAAACAAAGAAAGAAGAGAAATCCGAATACACTGACCGAAGTTATGTTGGGAGGAATCCGACCGCCGAGGCTGGAGCCAAAACGACGCAACGATAAGAGAGAAAAAGAGAGACACAGAGAAAGTAAAGCACCAAACAACTGCATCAAAGCTGGATCATCACCTGTGGAGGTAGTCACGGAAGAAGGATAGCGAAGGGTGGTGGAGAAGGGAAGGATCCGACTTGCAGGCGTCGACGAAAGCTCTCAGCTCCGACACCTTTTCGCCGTCCATCGTCGCCCTGGCGCTGCGCCAAATGCCGCGGACAGAAGTATGTAGAAGCAGAACCAAAATGGAGGCTTGCTCAGCACTCCACTAGTTCCACTGCCTCTCCGAGAATGTAAGTTGTGGGCTTTGGGCTCAACAGGCCCAAGAGAACTTTTTTTAATATAGATATATATTGATTTTAAAATTAAGAATGTTCAAACTTATTTATTTATTAATTTTTAAATCAAATTTTAATTAAATTTATTTTCATTGAGCTTAACTAATTTATCATCTTTATAAATTATAAATTATAAATTAAATTAAATATTTATATAATGCACAAAATTTATATAAAGTATTAAATAAATTTATTTAAAATTTTATTTATGAATATTAATAAACTTTTAAATTAATTTATTTATATATATTTTTTACTTTTAAACGAGTAAAAAAATTCAATCAAAAAATAATGCTGCAGGAGTGAAGTGGACCATAAAGTCCAAACAAATATGTTTAAATAATGCTAAGAGATGTTCAAGTCCATTGGAAGGAATTTTGTTTCATAATAAACTTCAAAACTTCTCTTTCCCCAGCTACAAAATTTATTGGATGAGACTGCGACATACAACGAGCAGAGTTCTCTGTTTTATTTGTCTTCTGAAATCATGAAAGGAACAGTTCGAGATTCAAGAAAAAAAATCAACAAATATAAACATTTATCTCTATATACCCTTTTGAAACTTAATTTAGTAAAAGATTATTACGCTCATCCTAGACACCCCTACAATCCTTCCGGAACTTAAGACACTAAGTTTGGCAGCTTCGATTTGTCCATCAGCTTTATGAAATTGCCCACCATAGTTTTGCCTTCAGGTGTCATAATGCTTTCAGGGTGGAACTGAACTCCCTACAATTCAAAAGAGTAAGATCAAATAACAAAGAATGAAAGGTTCTTTTCTCTTTTCTTCTTTTAAAAAAACAGGTACAAAGCAAGGCAGAGAAGCAAGTATTATGTAACACACATCTTAAGAGAGACCCCTCTCTCTCTTATGTTCACTCTTGGACGAAACTAAAGGTGCCCCATTACTTTGATTACGGGGACTGGAAATATGAAAAATGTATATATAATTTTAGAATCCTTTGTTTCATATCTTCTATCCAAATAATCAAACTCTGAAAGTGACAAAAGAAACTTCAAATTGCTCCTCTCCTCCCCTTAGCCTTTTCTTCATCTGTTAAATAGACCCTCTATTTTGGCTCCCTTTTCCTCAATTAGAAAGGCCAGTGATATTCCAAGATAAGCTCTCAGAGCAGATGGTAGAATGATTAACTTTGGGACAGTAGCAGCTAAACATGAAAAGCATTAGGTTCCAAGTATTGCTATAAATTGGTTTTCCTGTACAAATTGATTACCTCTGATTCAGCGAATCACCTTTTCTTCATTTGATAAAATGAAGCGAGGAGTAAATTTCCAGATTGCATAGCTGAGTTAGTCACTTCCTATGCCATTTTTTTCTCAGGAGTTCAGAAGAAGATGATCCAAGAAATGATACAAGTCACTCATTCTCAATTCTTCAGGGCACAACTCATATTTCTATTTACTTTTATAGCTTGCTTCTGATTTCAAATTTAAGGGTATGAAAATACTTCACTGTTAATTTTCCAAATAACTTGAAACTAATGCTAACGCACTAAAAAGGAAGGCAATCAATTAATTTAAGTGAGTTTTTAGCATACAGCTCTATGTAGCCTATTCCAACATAAATACATCCATGCATGACCCAAACAAAAATTCGATAGGAAACCAATAAGCTCGGTAAGGACTAAGGTATCGGATATTCTGAACTAAGGATTAGGTTAAACATGCTCATGATGATAAGGAACTAAGTCTGTATGTCACAATGCAATGGGCATATGTCAAGGAGACGAGATCCTCTGTGCCAAAAAATCTCTGTCCCCATGCCCCATTCCTTCTTTTTTTTTTTTAAACTTTTTTTAAGCTTCCAATTGTGCCAACGAGATTTTGCCTTTAGGGTTTAGGGGTTGAGTTATAGTATTAAGCACACAAAAATTTTCAAATTGATTTTTGTCTTTGATGTGTACGGAGTAAAATCTTTAAGGCATCATTTTTCATTTTTTTCGATTTGAAAACTTTTGTGTGCTTAATACTATAACCCAACCCTAAACACTAAAGACAAAATCTCATTGGCACAATCAAAAGCTTAAAACGGGGGCAGGGATTTTTTGGGACAGAGAATCCCACCCTTATGTCAAGTAGCCTCAATTGCTTGAAAGAGAAGAAATTTATTTGTACTTTTATACCTTCCTTGTGGTAGAAATAGAAATTACAGGTAAATTAAGATGGAAAAATAATTTCTCAAGAATCACTAGAAGAAAGATCATCTTAGTTTTACCAGAATATGTCTGTACTCCTTGTGACGAGCAGCCATTATTAATCCATCTGCTGTCCAGGCAGTGATCTCAAGTGAATCACTAGGAAAACTTTCTTTCTCAATAACAAGGCTGTGGTATCTGCAGACTGTGAAGGGGCTGCACACAAGTATAAAAGCAGTATATAATAAATGGAAAATTCATTTTTCATATTCAACATGATCATACAATAGGATAATAAGTATCAAAATTATGCATAAAACACATGCCATTACGAAAGAAATAAGTCCTGTAACATGCACAATAACTTTAATAAGAAACAGGAAATGTGAGATTGATGAAGCAAGCAAATTACTTGGCCTTAACTTTCCCCTTTCTAAAGATAATCATCCTATCGTATTCCTAAAATAAACAAATCTAAATAACATATTTGCAAATGGAATGAAAAAGTACTTGTAACCTCCATTATTATTGTATATGACAATAAAACTATTGAACTGCAAAGCTTATATCTTCTAATGTTTCATCTATATATTTTCTCGCTAATATGGAATTGTAGGATCTGATCATTTCTGTCTGATGATTCTTATAATTTAAATACATTACCTTATTTTCTAAACAAATTAAACTTTGGCCAACAATGATTAAACGCTTAGTTCATTTAGAAGGATGTGGAAGTTAGTTCCAAGTAATTATTCTGACTTGCATTACAACTGTACTGGAGTTTGCATCTATCTGAATAGCAAAACAATGGACATCAATGATTCCCATTTCATTTCCTAGATGTACCCTACAAGAAAGAAACGTGCATGCATAGAGCATCTAGATTATCTTTTAAGCATTAATTTATCATGTACCACAAAAAACATTGCTTAATATATCACAAATCTAATTTTCATAACCAACCAAAAATCCAATATACATCCCTAAATCATATAAGAATAATCAAAGACTCACTTGGGCAAACCATGAAATAAATTATCATCTAGTGATTCATCATAGTAGACAAGAGAGCTCTTCCCATGCATAACGCCAGAAGGAGCACGGACTATCTTTCCTGAAAGTTAACAAAGAAATTGTAAAACAATACTAGTTCCTACGTTACATACATTTATTTTTGTGGCTTTCATGCACCAGATTTATTCAAACCTCCAAATGCTTCTCCAATGCATTGCAAACCCATACAAACTCCAAATAATGGTATTGAAGGACCCAGCTCAAATACAGTTTGTAATGAAATCCCTGAATCTTGAGGTGTACCTGTACAAAACAATGGTTGAATACCTCCTATTCAAGTTGATGGAAACATATATTTCTAGAAAACTACTAACCTGGGCCAGGAGATATGAGTATCCCTCTTGGATTTATCCTGAAAAAAGAGATAATATTCCAAATCTGTTTTTTTAATTAAAAACAAAATTTCTAGAGGGATAGAAAAGGATGAATACCTTTTTATATCATCCACACTTATCTCATCGTTACGATATGTCTCAAAATGGACACCAAACTCGCCCAGATACTAAAGTAGAGAAGAAGTGCAATTAGAAAAGTTAAAAAGTTAGGCTCACATATAATACTGCAAGCTGTGAAGTAACAGTAAGCCAACTTAAATCTCTTGTCATCAAACAATTAGAAACCAACAAGGAGTATTTATGAGAATATTATACCAAATCGGTTACAAATAAATTGGATCATGGCATTATTTATATGGTATTTCTTAGAGGATAATCATGATGTGCCACAGCTCAAGTAAAAAAGCAACATATAGATTAATAGGTTGATCCTGTCTTCTCATTTTAATTTGTTTTGTTTTTAACCATAAGATAAATTAAATTTAGATTGTGCTTCCTACAATCTAAATGAGACAAGGGAAAATGTTTATAGGGAGTGGAACAAATTGATCCATAGTTTGTATGGAGGGAAAAAAAACTATAAGAGAAATCTATTCTATCATTTCGTTGTACAGAAATAAAGGAGAGAAACTTTATTCTCCAAAATTGATTTGTTAAAACTATTAAAAAAAACATCAAAAGACTTCCACCCAAATTGATGCTTTCTGCTTGATCTGGCAAGAAGCCAAATTAAGGAAAATGGGGGCAACAAGTTTTAGCCTCTTCTCTCTCTCCATTTCCGACCAAGGAAAAGAAGAGAAAGTGAATTTGGGGAACATGTCCACAATGTGTTTCCTTCCTTGGGTGGTTTTTCTTAAGGAAATACACTCAGGGTTGAAAGAAAGGAACTTTTTTCTAAACCAGCAAAAAACCCTTGTTCATCTAAGTTGCCACCAATCTACTACTACTCAAAATTTCTTGTTGTAAACATACCCAACATAATTAAATGTTGCTAACCGACAACATTACACATAGTAGTCAGCTTCAAATGGTTGGTACTTCTGGTTTATTATTATTGCAGTAGTTAACTGTCAATCATTCAGAAACAATCAGAATATAGAAAGTTTATTTTATATTAAACAAAACTGCAGGATCATATTTCCAAGGTAACACAGATGCTATGGGTTAACATCAAAGTATCATACAACAATAACAACAACAACCAAGCCTTATCCCGCTAGGTGGGATCGGCAAAGTATCAAACAACAGAATCCTAAATACAAGAGATCATTTTGGAGGAAAAAATCATATATTATCTATGATACTAAAAAATGACAATCTCCGATAATTTCATTACGGCAGTACTATGTCATGCATATACATCTGAGTCCAACAAGTAAATAGCAGAGATCTAAAAATTTAGAGTTTTGAAATTCATATCATCCGTTTACTGACAATTAACAAACAAATTCAATGCAAAATTCAGAAATGATATCAAGTGTCTACAAGATACCAATAATCATAACCATTCAAATAGCCAACATCACTGAAAGCAATGGCAAAAAATATGCGAGTACCCAAACTTATTATACGGCGTCTTTCCAACTAACTACCTGGCAGAGATTATAGGTAAAGCTGTCATAATTGTCGATTACAACGATAGGCCTTTCATCCTTTGAACTCACTGGAACTGCAGCGCCATTCCCGACAACGGAAACTCTAAGAGTTGTAGGCGGGGTGCTCCTCCCAAGGGAAAGACGTCCACGATTGAGACCTAAAGCAAGCAGCTGAGGTCAAAAAAGCGTGCGACACAATCCAAAAAAATGAGATCCCAAACAAGCGCGCAACACGAACCATAAACAAAGACCAACCATTGACTCACCCGGAGATCGAGAAGGGAGGGAGACGGCGGTAGCGCCGACGGCAGAGAGCCAGCGTGGGCCTCCGTTGCGTGGGGTTTGGGAAGCGGCGTAGGGTTTCGGGGCGAGGGAGAGCAGAGAGGATGCCATGAGAAGGAAGGAAAGGGACAAGTTTTGAGGTGAGAAAGAAGAGGAGGCCGGAGAGTATTAGTAGCAGGGTTGGGGGAGTGCCTTCTAGTGGTTCCCACTTCAGGGAAGGTCCCCATTGGCTATGAAGCTGGGCAAGTTAGGAAAAGACAAGGTAAGCAATAGCAGTAGTATTTCCTAAATTTAAATTAATAATTTAATATCAGAATTGGAAGTTTAAATTTTAAAGTGCAAGTAATCAAACACATCTTAATGAATTTCAAAAAAATATATAATTTATTAAATTAAATCACATGTATTCATAAATAAAATTTATTAATTATAATCATCAATAAATTTTTCTTCAAACTTATAAATAGACTTTAAAAAATCAAAAAAAAAAAATAAATTATAACATAAAATTCACTAATTAATCAAATTAATTTTAAACCATCAAATAACATCTAAATCAACTGAACTCGAAGCCAAGTTAAATAAGTTTAACGTGATAAAAAAAATAATAAGCTAGATTTGAACAAGAATTTTTTGCTAAGCTCATTTTAGATTCAGTTTTAATAAGTTGAACATCTTAGATTCATTTTTGATTCACTTGTAGATTGACTTAGTTACCACTGAAAAAGTTTTAATAACTTAAAATTTGACTTAGCTTAGTTTGCTATATTAATTAATTAATATAACTACTTAAAGCATCGTAAAATTTATTTGATGATATATTAGTAAATTTATTATACGATAATATTATATTATAATCTCACTTGCACACAAGAATTATATTGTTGGACCAAAATGTAACTAGAGGAGGTGGGGGTGAATAGCTCGGCACGATCTTGTATTTGGCGTTGCTTGCTTCTTGCGATGATGTGCAGTGGAAATATACAAGAAAACAAACACACAACGCTAACTCTAGGATTTACTTGGTATCCACTTCAAAAGAGATGACTAATCCAAGGATCCACACACTCACACACCCTCCACTATGAAAACACTCATTCTCAGTAACTACCGAAGGCGGAGAAACCTTATAACACTCTCAATACAAGAAGAAAGGGAAGGGAAATAAAATACAAGCAAAAGCTTACAAGATATATAATGAAAACCCTAACCCTAGCTTCTTCCTCGCTTCTTGACTTGGACGTGCACCAACACAAGCCTCCAAGAACCTTCAAGATCTAGCGTGAGAGCTGTGGAGAAGTTGCTGTGAAGATCTGATGTCGCTGGAGAAGAAAAACCAAGAGCTCTGCCGAGAGAACAACTCACCAACAGCTAAATACGACGCCAACGGTCGAATTCCAATCGATTGGATTGCTCCCAATCGATTGGGAGGCTTTGGATCGATCGACCGATTGATCCAGAGCGCCTCTGTGCTCGTGGAAATCACCTGGATCGATTGACCAATCGATCCAGGTTCTCTCGCACGAAATCGCATCACTTCAATCGATCAGTGGATCGATTAAAGTCTCTGGATCGATCAGCCGATCGATCCAGAGCCGTTCTATGCGATCGCGAGCTCCTCCCAATTGATCCATTGATCGATTGGGAGGAGACTTGTCACGGGGACTCCCCCAATCAATCAGCCGATCGATTGGGCATGAGCCAATCGATCGGTTGATTGATCTGACTCCTGGTTTTTACCCAAAACCAAGCCCCAAGCCCCCTAGACCAACATTCGGTCAATCATGTCTTGTTGGTCCATCATGCCGAGAATCCGGTCACTTTTGACCTGCTAGGACTCCCTTACCAAGTGACAGGTAAATCCCTTTGACCCACTTGGACTTTCACCAGATGTCTGGTCAACCTTGACTCATCTGGATTTTCTCGTACCAAGTATCTGATCAATCCCTTTGACCTACTTGGACTTCCTAACACCAGATGTCCGATCAACCTTGATCCATCTGGATTTCCTCGTGCCTGGTTTCACTCACCAGGACTTTCACCTAGCTTCACTCACTAGGTCTTTCACCTGGCTTCACTCACCAGGATTTCCAAC
>JBBMJZ010046686.1:0-24811 GCA_037833815.1 Zingiber zerumbet
CATCTGACTAATCAACTCTGTACAGTTTCTATGTCCTCTTCGCTAGATGAGCTTAGTTCAACTTCATACTCACTGTTCGACATCTCTCCATCATCAATCTCTTCGTAAGTGACATTAACATCTACAAGTAATTGAGAAGTAGATTGGAGTTGTAAATCAACTAAATGTCTCTCCACTTCATCATTCTGAAATGCATCATGATTTTGAGGAGTGACTGTGTTCGGCATCTCTATGGTTGAGCGAGACTTGATTCGACAAACAGACAACCATTCACTAGATCTTCTTCTCTTCGTAGGGTATTCAAGATAGAAAACCTGACCCGCTTGTATCCCAAAAATGAAAGGCTCAAATTTGTTGAATCTTTTGTTTGCATTTACCTCAACTAAATTATAATTTGGATGAATTCTAGTACCTATTCTTGGTGTCGGATCATACCATGAACACTTGAACAACACACACCTCTTTATTGGTAATGCAGGATATTCAATCTCTATGATCTCCTCAAGTCTACCATAGTAATCAAACTCAGTATTGTTGTTGTCCATAGATCCTTTGACGCAAACACCAGAATTATAAGTTAATCTCTGTGAATCCCTTTGTGCCACGTGAAATTTAAGGCCATTAACATAGTAACCAGAGTACACCTTAATTTTACGAAGCGGGCCTGATGCAATATTCATTATCCTATCATCTTGCACATTTGATATTCTACGGTCTTTCACCTATAAAATATAATTCACATATAAATTAGGACACCTATTAATAGGATTGAAGGAAAAAATTTTATAAATATTGTAACTTACATATATTTGAAACCATAGTGCAAATTCGGTCTCTAACTTTTCAGCTACCTCACTTGCAGCAATTGATGGATTTTGTATATATAGTTGTTGTTCGTATAAGCTGAGAAAGAATGTAATTATATAAATATTGGGATATCAAGAAAGATATTTAAGAATGAATAATTATTTACTAAGAGTAGTTAACTTACTTTATGTATGGCTTGACCTCTTCACAGTTTAATAGTATGTATGTTCTTGCAGCATGGTATTCATCTTCGGTTAACCATCTAGAACGTGATGCACCCATTGACTTACCAGGAAATTTGAAAATAGAAAGCATCGATGGGTCTATCGTCTGAACATCATCAGAATTTCTAGGACATTTGCGGTGTCTTGTTTGCACACTATCAGCAAAATAATATGAACAGAAAGAAGATGCTTCTTCAACCAGATAAGCATTACAGATTGACCCCTCAACTCTTGCTTTGTTACGAACATTATTTTTTAATTTCCTCAAAAACCGTTCAAATGGATACATCCATCTGTACTGCACAGGCCCTCCTATTTGTGCCTCGTATGGTAAATGCACTGGTAGATGTTCCATTGAATCAAAAAAACTAGGTGGAAATATGCGCTCCAGCTTACATAATATAAGAGGAATGTCTGTTTCTAACCGAATCATATCATCCATCATAATACATCTCGCTGTCAAATCTCTAAAAAATAGACTCAATTCAGTGAGTGCTTGCCAAACATGTTGAGGAAGTAAGTCATGGAAGGCTACTGGAATAAGTCTTTGCATGAATACATGACAGTCATGACTTTTCATTCCAAACATTTTTAATCTATTCACATCCACGCATCTAGCCATATTTGAGGCATACCCATCTGGAAATTTGATTTCTTTCAACCAATTGCATAAAGCTTGCTTACCATCTTTGTCTAATGTATAACAAGCTTTCGGAAATCTGTTGGTTGTTTCATCCTGATGCAACTCTGGTCTATTAACTAGTTCCTTTAATTCTTCACGTGATTTTGCAGTGTCTTTAGTTCTTCCAGGCACGTTCATCACAGTGTTGAAAATATTATCAAAGAAATTCTTCTCAATATGCATGACATCCAAATTATGTCTAATAAGTAGATGCTTCCAATACGGTAGCTCCCAAAAAATACTTCTTTTCTTCCAACCACACTTGCACATCCTAACAATGTATTTATTTAACTCATCGGAACCAGGTTGAGATACTGGTAGAAATCCATAACTATCTATTTGCTCAATGATTTCTTCACCTGAAACATGGGCTGGAGGAGATTTTCTCACTACAACATTTTTTAAAAAGAATTTCTTATTTCGCCTAAAAGAGTGATCAATTGGTAAAAATTTATGGTGATTATCAAACCAAGATACTTTTCCACTGTAAGGTAATGAAAATATATCAGGCTCTGTCATGTAGAGTGGGTATACTAATTTACCAGCCGTGCTCCATCCCGACAATATTAGTATACTAGAAAATCACTGATCATTCATAATAATGCAACATGCAATCTAAAATTCATTTTACTTGCAACATCATAAATCGCCGACCCTACATTCCATAACTCATTCAACTCAGCAATCAGATGTTGTAAGAAAATATTTATTTTCTCTTTGAGATTGGTTGGACTAGGAATAAGCATAGTAAGGAACATAAATTCATCTTTTATGGACATCCATGGTGGTAAATTATACAGTATTAATATAACTGTCCAGTGTTGCCCTAACTAACCAAATGGTTGAAATTCATCTGCGGAAAGTCTCAATTTCACATTACATGGTTTCATTGCAAAAGAGAGAGATACAACATCAAGATGTTTCTATGTAGGGAAATCATAAGGATGACACATTATACCTCCTTCGTGTTTATACTCATAATACCACATCATGTGGAAAGCTGTAGCAGCAAATGCATATAAGCGTTGAAGTCTAGTAGTTAACAAAAAATAATACATCACTTTCCAAGTAATTTTTTTCTTTTTCTGCCTTGGTATGCAAGTACCATGCTTATAATGAGGGTGTGCATAGATTTTGTATTCACTCAAATCACTGTCTTCATTCTAAAATATCATACAGTTGTTTATACAACAATCAATCTTTTCTACGAGCAAAACTAAGTATCTAATCAATTTCTTTATACTATAAAAATTATCAGTCATTATGTTATCAGCAGGAAGCAACTTTGACATCAATTGACATATGTCATCGTAATATCTTTTTGAAAAATGATGTTATACTTTTATATTCAATAACCTTACAGTAACTGATAGTTAGGAATGACTAATTGGAATGCTTTCTAATACTTCTCTTTCACTAGCCTTTAACATTTCATATAGTTGCTGATATTCAGGTATTGGTATTTCATCTATATTGGAATAATCAACTTTAGCATTCATCGCATCGTGAACCATTGATTGCATTACAATATCATTAGTTGATGATTCATGCACAGTAAAAGTTATGCCAGATAATGAACCATCAGAAGACCCAATTGGTTCATACAAACAAGACCCTCCGTGATAGTACCAATTGTAGTAATTTGATATAAAATTATTTCTATATATATGTACTTTCACGGTATCCTCATCACGTAAGGCTCTATTTCTACACTTCGAATGATTACACTGACACCGTAATTCAGCACTATTCATACATTCTGGATGACTCTTAGCAAAGTTCACAAACTCTTCAACTTTAATAATAAAATTCATCTCTAATAAATCCATTTTATAATCGATTGCACATCCAAGCTTTGGTCATAGATATTGTCACCTAATGAGAATATAATTTTATAAAATTTGTTACAAAGTATATGAATTGTTAAAACTATTCAATTGAGAATTAAAGATATAATTTATAAAACCACAATTGAACTTATAGTATGTGTCAACCTAAATCACAAAATAACAAAGAAATGAGTTCTAAAATTATCTTAGATGTAAATAAATTATACTTAAAAATGAGTAGTGCAGTTGGAGAAGAGCAACAAATATAGTATACCTGAAAAATCAGAGCTAAAATTAATAATAAACAATAATAAGATAGTACAAATCCACAACAGGACTAAGCTAGCTATAAAACTCCTAACATTAACAAAATAGTTAATGGGTGTCTACGTCATAGTCCAAGATAGATTAGATTTAACAAAATGATAATCATAGTTAGCCTGATAGACTATTCTTAGGGTGACTGGCCCGTCCCTATGGAATTTTTCCACCGGCCACATGGTAAATCGAGAAGTGCGCGTGGCAGGAAGCACAACATCCTTTGGTTGCATCCCATTTGGACGAAAAAGTTGGGAATCAAACCGTATATGCCTGGGAGATAACTTGGATGTCGTACTATAGCACTATAGCCCTAGGGACTTAGATTTAATGAAGATAAGATGCAAAGTGATTTATAACTTTTCATGATGCTTCTTAATCACAAGCATTCATTTGCCGATTGAATCCATCTTCATTTTCTTTTATCGATTTGCTCCTTGTAACTCATCTAATTTTCAGAGTCTTAAAGCATAAAAGTATAAGAAATCCAAGACATCCTGGAACATTGTGAAGTTTTACTTTCTTTTTCTTTATGAACCACACAAAACTTCCAAATTTTGAGTATTTCCATGCATTCAATGAGCACACATCAAATTTCATTAAAGATTATGGTCATAGACAAGTAATGTCTTCATAAATTCTATAAATTTTTATATTCGATCAACAATAAACTAGAAAAATAAGAAGATATCAACTATAAAGTTCTCTAGCCGTGTGCTAGTGGTCGGCACAGCCGCCGACCACATGCTAGCGGCCGGAACAACCACCAACCGAGTGTTGTGTTGGCTGTTAGTCATCGCCGGTGTGGAGAAGAAGGAGAGAGGGGAGAGGAGAGGATTTACAAGAGAATTGCCAAAGTCGGAGGAGATTGGGAAAGAATTCCCATGTGCATGCATAAGTGGAAATCGGGGTCGGGGTTGGGGTTGTGCCCTAGTAATCAGGATTGCCGACAAAATCAAGATTTCTTCGGTAATACAATGGATTACCAACTGAATTGTGATCTGTTGATAATACATTAAACCTACTGATGGAATTGAGATTCCGTGGGTGATCCATGGTATTACTGATGGAATAGTGATTCCGTCATTAATGTTAGGATTTTTATTTCATATTCGTATTTTTCCGACGGAAATATGTTTCCATCGGAAAGACCGACAGAAAAATATTTATGTTTGTAATCCTGTCGATAATCTAATTTTTTTTGTAGTGTCGGTTGGCTACCAAACATTTAGCGACTGATTAACGTTGTAGTGGTCTAAGCATAAACTCAACTAAAAGACGATTGACATCAAAGAAAGAAACTATTTCATCTCCCCAAGTTGCAAATGCAATAGCAAGCAAGTGGAGCAACTCGAAAAAGCGAAGCTCGGTAGCTTTCATGGCTCTTGAAACGTATCGTATTGGAAAACTTAAACCTAAACTCACTTTTAGTTTATACAACGTTTTCAACTCGCTTTGCCAAAAGGCACTCTCTAATTTGATTGCGATTGTCAGCTGTCGATCACCAACAGTTATTCCACATCTAATCTATTGTGGTAATTAAAGGAGCACTGAAAGGTTAAGAAGTTGACAAAGAAAAGGAAGCAACGAGGAGGGCAAATGAAGAGATGCATAACAACTACCATCGAACTTAATAAAAAAAAATCCCGAATCATTCATATTGTCAAAAGGACATTACTCTTTCAAAAATTATAAAAACAACATCCCTTTGTACGCCATCGTAGAATAGTTTTGGCTGAAGTTACTCCCAGACGGAGATACGATATCCCAAAGGCACGAACAAGTTTTATCAAAGTTGCACCAGTCACTAATGGAAAGCGAAGGGAGAAGAAATAAAATATTTATATTCTCCTTATTTAAAAAAGAGAGAAAATCCATTAACGTAATATGTGCTACTGTATTTAGAAGAAAATTAAGGGTAATAAATGTTAGATATATAAAATTACAAAATTATCTTACTTTTGTTAAAGACTTATGAGTTCAAGAATCTAGTACATCTTGCATACATTTATTGGTTAAGACTTACGCATTTAAGTAATTGTAGCACATTTGTTAAAGTTGGCATCAGCGTCAAAGTCAGCGTCGACGTCGAAGTCGGTGTCGGTGTTAGTGTCAAAGTTGGGGTCGGCATTGGCATGGGCGTCAGCATTGGCATCGAAGTCGGTATCATCGTCGAAGTCGGCATCGATGTCTACGTCGAAGTCAGCATCGGAGTCAAAGTCGGCGTCGCCGACGTCGAAGGTGTGCAAGCATCGGATGGTGCGAGTCAGGCTATGCGAGTGTTTTTCATCGTGACGCAAAGAATACCTAAAATAATATTTTTTGGAATTAATATAATAAAATAGGGATAAAATTAGAACATAATTTTTTTTAGCTCATTTCCTGCTAAATAAAATTTTAAATTTCACTTCCCCTTTTTTATCCTTTCTTCCCCTTCCCTAGCCTCCTCACAAATAGGCTTAAAGCAGTTTTTTATCTAAATTGGAGCTTGTGACACACTATTTTGATAATTTTTGAAAGCGCGCCCTTTAGATGATATGAATAATTTGGGATGTTCTTAAAAAAAACAAAGAAAAATCTTAATTTGGAAAAAAAAAAACAAAGAATCTATAACTAGATTGACAATCCAATATCTTACCACGATCCTATGTCTACTGCACGACAAACAACATCAGTACTTCCACATGATTCACCGGTTTGACGATCCGTCTTCATAGTAAATTAAGCACACCTGACGACTGCTCCCACTTGAGCTTAAATTTAAGCCCACCTCAAAAACCAAAGGTTGACGTTGCATGAAATTACTTCACCGACTAAAAAAGGGGCAGACAACCCCCCACTAAACATGTTAATCCTATCCAATCAATGAACTTATTGTTTAGTCAAATTTAAGCCTAACACACTTATAATCTCAGTTTCCATTATCAATAAACAATTGTTTTAGTTAGTAGCTTCTTTTGTCTCCTTTCTTTCATTGCCTAAAATAGGCAGAAAGTTAGGGCAGGAGAAGCATTGTTTGCACATGCAATTGCATGCTTGTCTAAGAAAAGTTCTTCAAGTTTAATTACATTGCTTGATTAGGTAGCATTGGGTTGTTATTTATAAACTAAATGATTCTACTTTACTATTTAATAACATTTAGGGTTGTAAATGAACAGACATTTAGTATTCGTTTCAATAAAACTCGTTTATGTCCGTCCAATAGTAAAAAAAATGTATATAAAATAAACAAAAGGTAGTGAGTTTACGACAATTTAGAACTATTTGATAACTATTTAGTATCAAATATGAAGGTGAAGAAACGAAATGGTTAAAAGAAATCGGTCATATCAGCATCATATGACCTTTAGATTGACCAAATAATTACCAATCAGGTAACTAATGTCAAATTATTTGGACGAGAAGGGTACTTTAAGTCATCAAACTCCCAAGTTCCTAAGTCATTGGAAAAAATAACAAACCCAGCTAATTTTTGAGTGATCAGTTCAAATTAACAAAATTTTTCTATCAATTATCAGAGTAAATCAGGAAACGCTCGTGGCGGATAGCCAAAAAATCCAACATCTTTTGATTGCACTCCCCATTTAATGAAAAAATTTTTAGAAATTCACCATAGCTGGGATCAAACTGTAAATGTTTCGTTAATAACTTGAATATCCCACCACTATACTACAGCCAGGGACAACTCCTACGCCACCAAAAAAATGAAGTGAGGTGGGTGCTTAAACATCATACAACTTCGCTAAAACACAAACTAAGAGAGGGGACAAAAAAATATGCAAATCACATGCACCATAGTTTTTTCTCGTTTGTCCATACCTGATTTTTTTTTTCTAGTCGATAATCTTCGAAAAGAATACATAACAAAAGCATGAACTCTTTATTAGATTGGCAACTTGGCATTGTCCTCTTTTGACCAATAATAGTGGAAGTGTCCCCTTAGCCTTTCCTTTCCTTGCCGTCAATCAATTAGACGAACTTGTGAGCCTCTTTGGACCCCCACAACAATATCACATTAAAATCGATCACATTTCTCGTTATGTGAAAATACATTGTGTGTAGGGGAATAGGCTACTGGTCGGACTCTCTTATCCACTCGATATCGAGATGCCGGAGGAGAAAGGGATGAGATCGACAAGATGTGGTCCGAGCTTGGCCCACTTTGACCTCATACCGATATTCACGGAACTAAACTTGCCTGAGGGCTACCTTAAAAAAAAATGTTCATCCTTCTATTCATAGTAGCCATGGCTTGTTCCATGACTAGGAATCCTCCCATGTGATGATGTAATCATGTTTAGGACTCATAGGGCACGAGAGGATTGCAAAAGAAACAATTAGTCACGCGATGCACTAAGCATCACGTGTTGGATCCACTGTCAATGCCCGTAGGGTACTCTAATGTGAGTCCTTCATCGAGTTCGGATTTCTACAAGTCCTAAAACCCGTTAACCCCTAAAGGCTAAGAGTTTCAACGATCAATGATCAGCAAATATTTAGATACTTTCAAATGATTCTTCCATGTCAACTTGTACAGGTCGAAATCCATGCCGGAATATATTCTCAGATTAAAGAGAGAAGAGTAAGAAATACAGTGAAGATAAAAAAAACAAAAACAAAAATAAAAACATGTCCTGTGGCAAGAGTTTATGATGATGCCCTTCAATTACATTTCTCGCCATGTTTATCATCATAATGCCTTGGACTCTAGAAGATTCAAACCCTTTATCGAAACATTAAGCGCACACACACATTTAAGGGAAAACTATGAGTAGATTCTTTGGACAACTCAATTTGTCCTCATTATGAGAAATCAAGAACATATTCCCTCCTTGTGAGATGGATGAGATAGCTGGTGTTACTCCTTACAGATCATTGACAGAGAATGATGAATTTCAACCAAACAATTGTATGCCATTGTCAGATGGAACAAGGTTCCTTCATATCAGTCTTATTCTCACAAAAAGGCTTAATAATAATCCATGGCAGAATGAGAGATTAAGCAAGAGCTTTGTCTGCTGCTACTGGCACTGAACAGAAACAAAAGGCACACAGAGGGCCCTGGTCCGCCTTCCACAGGGACACCTCCATCGGCATGGAGAACCATCACTGCTTGCTCTCTTCCCCTTCCTTATAAATAACTGCACCATAGTTCTGCTCAGGCATAGAGACAATTGATCAGCTTAAAGAGATGGCGGACATTCAAAGTTCAAGAAAGGATTCTGAAGCCTCTGTCGATTGGAGAGGCAAACCTTGCATGCCTAACAAGCATGGTGGCATGAGAGCTGCCTTCTTTGTTCTAGGTCTCTCTCTCTCTCTCTCTCTCGCTCTCTCTGAGTTGATGATGACAAGAATTTGGTGATTGCAGGGATTCAAGCATTTGAGATCATGGCAATTGCAGCAGTTGGGAACAACCTCATCACCTATGTGTTCAACGAGATGCATTTTTCGTTGTCCAAGTCGGCAAATATAGTGACCAACTTTGTAGGAACTATCTTCCTCCTGTCTCTGCTCGGTGGCTTCCTCTCGGATTCCTATCTAGGGAGCTTCTGGACCATGCTGATATTTGGATTTGTGGAGCTCTCGGTGAGTCATAAGCTAACTCTAACTGAAATATTTATGAGAAGATCGAAGTTAATCGTTTAGTGTTTTTGTAGGGATTCATGTTGCTGTCGGTGCAAGCTCATCTTCCACAGCTGAGGCCGGCCTCATGCAGCATGCAGTCGCCGACGAAGGAGCATTGCGAGGAGGCAAAGGGGTTTAAGGCCACTGTCTTCTTTGTTGCCCTCTACTTGGTGGCCTTAGGAAGTGGGTGTCTGAAGCCCAACATGATCTCACATGGAGCTGACCAATTCAGCAAAGATGATCCCGTTCAGTCGAAGAAGCTTTCAACTTATTTCAATACAGCCTACTTCAGCTTCTGTGTAGGGGAGCTCATTGCCCTCACTCTCCTCATTTGGGTACAGACAAGGTCAGGGATGGATGTGGGGTTTGGTGTCTCAGCCGGTGCCATGGCCATCGGGCTCGGTATCATGATCTCCGGCACCGTCTTCTACCGGAACAAACGCCCACAAGGCAGCATCTTTACACCAATAGCAAGGGTATTGTTTAAGATGGCTTCTCCTGCTTCTGCTTCTTCTTCTTCTACTTCTTCACAAATGTCGATATAGATTGAGAATTCAATCACAAAGTTGATAACTTACAGGTCCTTGTAGCTGCATTCAGCAAGAGAAAGCAAATTTGCCCTTCGAGTTCTGAACCACATATATCGATGAATTCTGGCCATCCTCCATATATCGATAAGTTCAGGTGAGAAAAAAAAAACTAAAAGTTTAAGAGTAGCCATACTTTAGGAGTGTCCTGAATTCATGATATACTGTGGTTAAGGTTCTTGAACAAGGCATGTCTCAAAAGTGAAGATGGAAGTAACACGAAGGAGAGCAAATGGAGGCTGTGCACAGTATGGGAAGTGGAGCAAGTTAAGATCATCATGTCGGTGGTTCCGATTTTCGCCTGCACGATCATCTTCAACACGATCTTGGCACAGCTGCAGACCTTCTCTGTGCAGCAAGGAAGTGGCATGGACACCAAATTGAGTGACTCATTCCATGTGCCCCCTGCATCACTCCAAGCCATCCCCTACATCATGCTCATTGCACTCGTGCCCATCTACGAGACCTGCTTCGTTCCTCTAGCTCGAAAGTTCACCCGAACTGACACCGGGATCACTCCCCTGCAGCGCATCGGGGTCGGGCTATTCACGGTGACATTATCCATGGTGGCTGCAGCTGTGATTGAGAAGAAGAGGAGGGACACATATTTGGAGTCCAACAAGCTACTCTCCATATTCTGGATTGCACCCCAGTTCCTAATCTTCGGCTTCTCAGAGATGTTCACAGCTGTCGGGCTCATCGAATTCTTCTACAAGCAGTCATTGGCCGGCATGCAGTCCTTCTTGACAGCCATGACCTACTGCTCCTACTCGTTTGGGTTCTACTTGAGCTCCCTGCTCGTCTCGCTTGTGAACAACATTACATCAACCTCTTCCACCAATGGTTGGCTAAGCGACAACGACCTCAACAAAGATAGGCTGGACCTCTTCTATTGGCTCCTTGCTGCCCTCAGCCTTGTCAATTTCTTCATCTACTTATTCTGCTCCAATTGGTATTCTACTTCTTCTCCATCTCCATCTACTACCACCGACGAGAACGCCCACACCGACTTCACTTCCTCTAAGCACATTCGAGCTGAGGAAATCCTGTAAAGCACGACTTATCATCATCCCCCTCGCAGTTTTTTGTTATTATAAGAAGAAAAAAAAAGCAGTATAGAATTAGATGAAGAAACTAGTGATAAGTGGTGAATGGAGGATCCACTAAGGATCAAAGCTCCAATGGTCTAGCAAAGCTAAACTTTTCTAGTTTTTGTTAAAGAACAACCTATTTGTTTTTTTGTGAGTAGTAGACATATATGCCTTATCTAGAGCTCAATGAGCAACTATTTGACATTGCAATGTTAATTTAGATGTTCAGCTCGATTAATCTTAGAGGTAGCATTTGTGGTCTTTTAGTGGCACTGAGGATGCTGGCATCCTCCCTCGCTCGATCTATCTCTTGCTCAAACTCTCGCCCACGTTCTTGATCCAAGTCAATCTCCTCTGTTTTAAGATCCTAAAGGTCACAAGACTATTACAACTCTAGATGTCTCTGACATGAAAAACATCATTAGATCTAAACATCATCACAAAATTACCACAGATGAAAACATCTAAGAAAAGAAAGACATCAAGAAAGCAACTACTACCCGACCAAGAGCTCTATCACTTGATGTCTACAAAGCGCCAAACATGTATCTGGACCTTGTGAAACATCCTCTTAATACAAGGCACAATCTTCTCAAAACGACACCGGTTACGTGTCTCCCATACAAGATAAATCATCGAAGATACAACAATATATCACGCCTTGGTGTGTCATCCTTTCCTTTTGAAGTGGCTCTGCTAGTGATTTCGAATATGATATCCAACCATCTTTTGATCCTATCAAAAAGAGACTCAGCAATAGCACAATCAAAGAAAATGTGGGCATTGGACTCTTCAAACCGACGGCACAAGACACACATCTTCTTTGGTTCATAAGGCAAGTTGTCCGTTGTCCTTAGTTTCCCGTGAGCAAGTAGCCAAGCTATGAAGCGGTGCTTGGGCAATATACATGACTTCCATATCATCAAAAACCAAGGGACTTTGGGCAGTCGTGGATGAAAAAAACTCATAGGCCAAAGCTGACCTTTTTTGCTCCGTTGCGAACCACTCAATGAGTCTCATGTTTGCCGCCCCTACTGAGGTAGTGCGCTCCAAAAGAATGTCACAAATATGAAGTAAACGCTTAATGAGTGGAGAATCGGAAGGCTTACTCCTCCAATGTCAAAAATCCACAAGTCGAAGGTAGTGGTGGTGAACCCAATGTACCCAAAGTGACTCCCTTCATTTTTGTATATTCCATGGAGTTCTATATAGGAGAGCCGTATTTTATGCTTGCAAATCACGTAACACATATCCTCCTTCATGTTTTGATAGACAATTGCCCAAGAGATTGGCGGATGCTTTGTAAACCACATAAAAGATCGAGAAATTTGATAAATCTTATCAATTACACCACTAAACATTGGAACAATAGACAACCAAAAACATTCAACGCCTTGAAGTACCGATCGTATCAACTCCAACCGGTCGGCATATTAAAGGGTATGCTTTGCAATGAGTAATTTCTCCATGGCTAATGGACTACCAAGATAGCGTACAGGAAAGGACCCCTCCTAAAAATCGATAATTTAGAGTAGCTACTCACGCATTTGCTCATCAACTCTGGTCACATACAAGATAGATTTCAATGGGTTCGCCCTACAGTCTGCCTTGTCATTAAAATCCATCAAACAATCTATGATGAGATTCAAAGTAGAGACATCCGCCCTCACAAGCAACAATAAGTTATCGGCGTAACTCCCACGCAAATAGGATGATAATGAAAACTGTCCATTCTTGAAACGTCTTTCATAGAGCGCAAGAAAACCTCCAAACAACAAAGGAGGGAGTGGGTCACCTTGCCTGAAACCTCTTCTCCCACTAAAGAAGTCATGTAGCCCTTCATTTAGGTTAACAGAATATGATGTTGTGCTAATGCATTCATGAATCCATTCGTGAAATTGGTGGGGAAAATCATAACCAAGGCAGACATAATGAAACCTCAATCAACCATATCAAAGGTCTTACATAGATCAACTTTGGTCTTACATAGATCAACTTTAATCATGCACCTTGGCGAGATTCTCTTACGAACATACTTTCTCAATAGTTCTAGAGCTAGATGGATATGCTCTCCAATGGATCGGTCCTTAACAAAATACACTTGCAGCCGATCCAACAAACTATCCATGACACTTGCCAACCGTGTCGTCAACACTTTGAAAATGACTTTATAGAAGATCATGCAACATGAAATAGGCCTATAATAAAAAACCCACGAAGAGTGATCAGATTTGGTAATATGAGCAATCAAGGTATGATTCCAGTGCTTAAGAAGTTACCCGTGATGAAAAAACTCCTTTACCGCGGTTATAAAATCATCCTCAATCTTGTCCCAAACCGCCGTGTAAAACTTTGCATTAAAATCATCCAGGTTAGGAGCTTTATTGGCTCCAATATCAAAGAGAGTCTCCTTGATCTCTTCCATTGTGACTGGAGCAATTAGGCCCGCAGCTTGGGCTTGGGATAGCCGGCTCCTAGGGAAGTTGGCCCCGCCCGAAGGTATACATTGGTTTTGCCTAATAGATCGTGAAAGTACCCCCACAAACTCTACAGAAACCTCATCCAAACTAGTTGTTTGCTCCTAGTATTGCTTGTGAGTGTAATAATGACATTTCTTTGTTGTTACGCTTCACCAAGTCATGGACAAACTTTGTACATCTATCACTATTCTTGAGATAGATACTCTTTGCTCATTGTTGATAGAAAAGCTTTTCTGCCTCCGCTAACATTGCGGCTCTCCTTCTCATCATCCCATAATCACTTGGAGATTCGACTCTGAATAGAAGGCTTCATTGGGCATCCTGTAGCACTGATTTGCCCCTTAGAACTTGCTCCGAGATGTGTTGGAAATGAAGTTTATCAAGTTGCCACAACTTGTTCTTTAGTCGTGTAAGCTTTGCCTTAGTACATATTGAGCATATCTGAAGACGGAATCATCCCATGAACTTTCCACCAAGTCTTGAAACCCATTATGTAGTGTCTACATATTATAAAATTCAAACGGCCTATTGCATCCATTCAACCTTGCAAGTGTCGAAACTATACTACAAAAGTGATCCGAGAGGTGTAAAATCCACATAACTCTCATAGTTATCTATAAGACAATGTGAGCTAACCATAGCCCTGTCAAGCTTGCAAGAAACCAATCCATCCATGTTAATCGGTATCCAATGGAATGAAGATCGGCCAAGCCACAAGTATGAACAAAACGTTCCAAATCTTACAATTCATAATTGGTAACCGGTTAACCACCTTCCTTGTCTTGGACCATTAAAAATGAGTTATAGTCCCCTATAATGAGCCAAGGTTCATCTATCATCTCCTAAGAAGTGTGAGCTCATTCCATAGGGGTCGTTGTATCACAATATAATGTAAACCATACACAAAAGTCACCGTGAAAACCCGACCCGTAATTGAGCAACGCAACCGACAACGCATATTTTGATCTGTTGCCATAAGAACTACAAAGAAACTTTGTGCATATCCCAAAGGAGCAAAATACGACCTGAATTAGAATAAGTGAAGCTATTTGTGAAGCTATTTATCATTCTCATACTTGAAAATTTCTTTAGCATGATGATATCCAAAGTATTCTCATTGGCTTTATGGAAGTCTCTAATGTTTCATGAGGCTAATTTCATCATCCACGTGAGGAGCAAGTTGCTCGGACCCGTAAATTATGCACACTTTGTTGATAACTCGTAAGAGTCGGAGATGAGGAGGGTGTCATTTCTTTGCTGTTCGGTTCACTTCCCTGCTCTGCGGAACCTGAAGTGTTGATGACCATGGTTGTAGCGGTTGTATCCTTCGTGCTTAGAGAGACTGACGAGGACACATTTCGATTAGATTCTTCCTTACCATAGCTATCATCATAAGACCCAAACTCATAAAAGAGCTCTCAACTACTAGGGGAGTCTCTCAGAGATGTTACCTCTAATTTCAGGGTCGATGGTGGTTTCACTACATGTTTACGCCAACAAGGGAGCATGGGCAGCTTCATTGGGGGCCTATGGACGAGTTGTTTGCTTTCCTCTATATCTCGATTGGCATCTTCCTCTTGCGGATTGGGAGCGATTGCGACGTATCTCATCTTGAGGGGGGTTCCGGCCAAAGTTCTTATAAGAATCCTTCCGGTGTCCCAACCATTGGCAATCATCACAAAAGTCTACTTCATATGGGACACCATTGGCAATCATCACAAAAGTCAGGCATTACTTCATATATTATCTCAAGATCAAGTTGGGTTGAACCAATTGATTATCTGTCTATTATAGGTTCACTAACTTTGTCCATTTAAAACCTAGAAACCCACCTTTCACCTTGTCACATCCTTAGTAATAGGTCAGTCTTAAAAATATATCCCTAAAACTAAATTTTCAAGAAGAATATAAATCTCGCAATCATCATAACAGTTCAACCCTATCAGTTCCTTTGATTTTCATTTTCATAAGTTTGTAGTTGCCTAGTTGGCTAACAGTGTTTATTACAAGTTATAGATTACCACAACCATAATAGCTAGTTAAACAAAATCAACAAGCACCAAAATGCTTACAGAATTTATTTATGTGATTACTCTATGCAAACTTGCAGTTAGAGATATCGAAAACAAACATAAACATTAACCGAGCCGAGAAATGGCTTAACACTATTTTGGCTGATGCACAAAATCAGGTCCAGCTCTACTCACTTTGCACTTTCTATGAAACCTTTAATATCGAAAGCATCTTCACTAGACTTTCGGATGACACCCTGAAAATTAACCAGAATACAAGGAAAGTTTAATAATAAATCTAATTTTTAGGAATAAGAAAATGTCGATGCTTGTTGTTACTTGACTACAATCTCTTCTCTGTTGGGGGAGAAAGGGAGAAAATGAGCTACCTTTTCAGTAAAAATGGCAGTTATAAGTCTTGCTGGAGTAACGTCGAAGGCCGGATTCCAAACTGAAATCCCAGAAGCGGCGACTTGCTTTCCTCTTCCTCCATCAGAATGCAGCAACTCCTTTTCAGATCTTTCCTCTATTACAATTTGATCTCCGGAAGAAATCGAGAGATCAATAGAGGTTATGGGTGCTGCAACGTAGAATTGTATCCCATGGTGATATGCTGAAAGAGCCACACTGTAGGTTCCAATTTTGTTGGCCGTATCACCTATACAATTTTTTATTCGAAATTTTAACATTAGAACTAAAACAGTTCGAATTATTTGGGGCGTATATACCATTTGCAGCAATACGATCAGCACCAACAACAACTGCATTCACAACGCCTGCTTTCATTAGAGCCGCCACAGCAGAGTCAGCAATCAAGGTTGCAGGAATCTGGTCGTGAACAAGTTCAAAGGCAGTGAGCCTGGAGCCCTGCAAGTACAGAAATGAATGTCAATAAATTGAACGTTAAATCGTTGATTGATCATAAGTCAAGAAGACTAACAAACATATTCAAACAAATGACAATAATTGCAACTATTTTGCCGCAATATGGCAAAAGGTCTCAAAGCATGCCTGGTTAAAAGGTCGTGTTTCAGTGCAGAATGCTTTTTCTAACCATCCTTCTGTCTGAAGGGCACGGATAACACCCAATGCAGTTCCATATCCAGCAGTAGCAAGACTGTCAATGGAGAAAAAGACCATTAAACATAATCCCCAATCAACAGGGACCACACAAGTGAAGAATTCACCTTCCAGTGTTACAATGTGTTAAAACAGAAATTTTCTGCATGTTTTCTAGGTGTGATCCGAGATGACTAGCTCCATGAAAGCCAATTGCTTTATTGGCAGCAACATCATCAACAAGCATAGTTTCAGCAGCATCAACATAAGCCTGGTGAGGAGCAGATCAAGTGGAACTTTCAAAATGATGGACTAAAATTTGGATACATGTTCAAACATATATTCATATAATCTAAGAGATAAGCATCAAACAAACACTAAAGGGGTAAAGTTTAATTGATAAAGTCAAAATTAATCACTCATTAAGCATAAAACTGAAAATCAGTGTTAGAATAGTTCAAAATGTAGAACTAGTTGGTACAATATATTAAACAAGTTGTAATTGGATATCTTGTATCCAGCCACCTCCTGGTATATAGAAGGGATACATTCAACATAGTCGAAGATATAGCAATTATGCACCACCTCAGTAAAAGATTGCAAGACGAACAACTATTTGTCTTCATTTCCTAACACCAATATGAATGAGCAAACAATTTTTTAAGGAAGATAAATAAAAGAATAAAGTATATTGTGAAGTAACATAGGATTAAAACACTAACAGGTCTAGAAGCTATTGTGAATGCTAAATAAATAAAAAGAAAAACAATTGTGGGTACACTTTAGGCCTATGGAAGTAACTCTTACTATTGTGCACTAGCTTGGCACTAGTTCAAGCTACAAATATATTGTTAAGAGCATATATATGCCTATTTATGGCTCTTGATATGCGCCTGTGCAAAGTTGGGAACTACAAGAAAAGCATAATCCTATGGAAAGGGAACATCTTCTGCATGCAGATGGTAGCCTGTAAGAAAAAAGAAAAGCAGCTTTTCACTCTCCATTTAAGAAGGACGGTACATGAAGCTCCCGCCAATGCGGGGTCTAGGAAAAAGTCTATTGTACGTAGCCTTATATTGCTTTGCAAGAGGTTGTTTCAGTATGACCTCTATGTCACACGACAGCAACTTTACCATTGCGCCAAGGCTCCCCTACTAGATTTTCACTCTCCATTTGTTTGGAAAAAATTTGAGAGGGAAAGTGAAAGGGAGAGAGATGTTTTACTATTTTTCTCAGTTTGTTCCCCCAAATCAAGCGGAAATGAACAAGCGGCGCCTGGTTTAAGATTTTTAACAAAATCAAATATCTCTTTTTTATAAGTATCTTTTTCAAAGAAAATTTAAAAAGGATGAAAGTAATAATTCTTTCATCTTATGAAGCCCTTGTAGTTTCCTAATTCTACTGATCATAAACCATGAATTATAAATGATATTGAAAAAAAGGCATAGCCATGAAAATTAGCCATTAAGGAAACTAGAAATTGCAAAGATAGACTAAAATATAAGATAGTCAATAGGCAGACTAAATATCCGACAAGAATGTCAAATTTACATTTTAGGTTGACTACTTTGTAATAATCAGAGCTAGGCTCAACAATTGTAATCTTAAACTGGACAGATCACAGCAATACCAATACTCTAGTACCATAGAATTATTAGTCACGGTATGATATTTCATATAAGTGACCACCATGGGCTACCTGAAAAACAGTTTGTGCCTCATTAGCTGTCTCTGCTATCTTTAGCACGAGGCTTCGAAGCTTTTCTGCAGCATCAGATAGATTCACAGCAGTTGGTCGACTGCCATAATCAGATCATGTTAATCTAAGCATGATGAACCGTGCACTAGAACATTATTTAAGTGAAGCACTAAACAATACCTAGAAACAAGGTATTCTAATTTCTTGGCGAGGAAAGAAGCTGCATCTTCTGGTGTCCCGCTAAAGTCAAGATTAAAAACTTCAATTGCTAGGGAAAGTGCAGCCGCTATTGCAATTGCTGGTGCACCACGGACCACCATATCCCTTATTGCAGTCCTAAAAACAAGAGCACACTTGTAATTGAAGAGTTAGATGATATCAAGCTTAAAGAGAAAAAGAACAGAAGGTCACAATGTTTCTTTGTTGAGTCCTGAAAGAGCTAAATTTTATAAAAGAAACATTGGATGGCACCAATTTCACATACTCATATTCACTATTCAGTTACATAACAAAGAGATATGCAAAGGAAGAGTTCAATGTTACATAGACACATGTTACTCAAAAAAAAAAATTAAAAAAAAAATATATAGATACTCTAATATCTAGATTGTTTACAAATTTGAAGAGCATGCCGTAAGTAAAAAACTATAGTCTGAGGATGCAAATAACTTGACGTAAAGTACATATATAGGCAGCTTCAGAATTAAGAAAAAATTCAGTGAAGTGCCTGAATTCTGAAGAATTCAGATATGAAACAGTGAATCATGTCAATTAACTAGTTCCATCCATCCTACTACCAACAAGAACACAATAAATTCCTTGTTTATTCAACACAACAAGTCTAGCTTCTCAAAACTAAGCAGGCTGGCTTAGTCAGCTTTAGTAGATCATTTCTATTGTGCTAAGTCCCAACCATTCAATAAAACAACCTATTCTATTCTTCAATCAGAGGACCAAGTGATCACTCAACAAGCACTAAGGAGGGATCACGATCAGATGATTTATAACGGGGAAAAAACATAGAGCTAACTGCACTAAAAACTAAAGCCAGTTAAATTTCAACATTTTACATTTGCAGTAACAAGATTATAAATCGTTGAAACTATCGACCTAAAGAAAATCAATTCAAAAGAACTCCGGAACATGTCAGTTAAAAAATTTACTTATGGAAGCTTATCAATTCACAAGTGAGAAGAAGCACATTACTATGAACTAATGAACGCACCGTTATTTATTCTTTCTAAAGCTAAAGCGCGTGATCAAAGACGGAATGATACACTTCAAGCTGACAAGATAACTCTGCTTAGTTTACAGACACTGGTAAGTTCATCACTTCGAAAAGTACAAAAATAAAAAATAAAAATAAAAAACAAAATTTAGTTAAAAGAAACCGATTTTCATTTAAAAAAAAAAGAGGGGAAAGTGCCCATTAAAAAATAATAATAAGAGGGAGAAGATCGAGCTCACCATCCATCGGAGGAATCCTTGATATCCAAGTACACAGTTTCGAGGGGAAGCCTTGTCTGCGCAAAGCCAAGTCGGATCGGGTTAATGAGCGCGCAAGACGGCCAAAGATTCCAAATTTCGATGAGTAACAGAGAGGGAGTTTGATCTCAAACCTGATCGAGAAGGCGAAGGGATCCCCGCTCGTAGCAGATGGACTGCAGAGTGCCGGGGGAAGACCCGTTAATCTCGGCCGCCATCCTCGCGAGGGAAGAAACACCCCACCGCCTTCACCGTTCGAGGGACGAGGAAGCGGCGATACGGCATTCCGGGGAAGACGGACCCGAGAGCACTATTTAATGCCTTAAGTTTCGTGCTCGATATGCTCTCTTAGTCCGATCACGGCCGTCGAATGATTCCCTGCGACTGCAGCCCCCAAATACTTGAGTATTTTTCATGATTCTCTTTGAATTATTATCAAGTGATCCAGAAGTCACGGATTTAAATTTCTAAAAAAATCTCTCATAAAATAAAGTAAGACGTACAATTAACTCTTTTCTGGAATTCCACGTTGATAGAAGCCATCCGACTACTTTTTTTTTTTCTTAAAGTTTATTAATATTTAAAGGAAAAAACAAGAAAGATCACTTTTTATTCATATTATCAATTTAATCTTGTCTGTTATTTAATTTCTAAAATATCCCCTCTAAATTTTAAAATTATTTTATATAAAATAGTACAATTTATTTTATAGGGATGATTACAGTCATCAACTGTGAAATTAATTCAAGAGTGTGAGAGATTTTTTTTCAGAGAACTGTCATCCTCCAACTAATTGGATATAATTTACTTTATAGAAAACAACCTTAGTTGAGCAATTTTAACAAAGCTAAGTTGAAATAGCTTCAAATTGGAGATACCTTATAGTAATCAAAATCACTTCAACAAATCAAAAGGTGATTTTATTTATCCCAACGTGTCCTATGGCCTCATGATAAGATAAAGAGAAGTAAATCATATACCTAATTTAAATCATTTCAAAAAAAAAATATAAAATCAACACATCAGCGGCCTCCTTAGAGCCAGTCCCACGGATATGTAGGGAGGTAAATACAGTAATTTAAATTACTTCAAGGTAGGAATTCTTTCGTGCTACAAAAATAACCAAATTTAGCAATCAAAATTTCTGTTGTTAATCAGTCACTAACTGCAATAAGCGATCAAAATTTTCGATCGCTAGTATTTTGTTGCCAACATCATTTAGTAACAGAATTTCCATTGCTAAAATTAGCGACGGGATTAAATGTCTATCGCTAAATATAACGACGAAATTAAATATTCGTCACTAATTTAGTGACAAAAAATTTATTTCCAACACTAAATTAATGACGAAAACAAATGTTCCGTCACTAAAATAAATTTATCTTCACTAAATTAGCGACGGAAATAAAATTTTCTTCACTAAATTTGTAACAGATGTAAATTTTTTATTGCTAATTTAGAGGTTGAATTTCTGTTGCTAATTTTTAAATAAAATTTTGACAAAAACTCCTCTAATTGAGCTTTCAATCTGGTTTACATTCAATAAAACATTAAACATCAACCATTACCACCAATGATACATTTACTAAATAAACAATTTACTATATAAACAAAACAAGTACATGTCAACAAAACAATGTACATGGTTCAGAAACCAAAGGCCATAGAGTTCAAGTCCAATACATCCGGTCATGATAAAAAAAAAACTAGTACATTCATCATCACATTTCATCATCCGATTATACAGCAAGAATAATACGATATGTTATTATGAAACATAAGCACATAAGAATCATGCTCGTATAAGAATCTAAAGTAAAACTAAATATACATAAAACTAAAATAATTTATTAGAAAAATACATAAACTGATAAATATAGGTTTAACGTATTTTAAAAAATATACAAGAGTTTGGATGTATGTTGACGATGATAGAATTTATTTTTATCTATATTATTTTTGAAAAGATATAATATAATTAGGGATGTATATAATATCAAAATTAATAGAATCATTTTACGTACTAGTGACACTCATACAATTAGCTATGCATATACACTTATGATTGAATTTTTTTTATCATATTTGAATGCCCTCTAATTTTATTTGCAAAAATAGAAAAGAGCTTTAAATTATTGAATCATCCAAGGGACATTAAAAAAAAAAATCCAAGTATCACACCTCATCATACTATATTTCTATATTTCGGATTGAGATGTTTTTATATAATTTTAATTTATAAGATCCGATTAATTTTAAAAGTGACTAATTCGCTCCCATAAAAATTTCTCATCTATCATCAAAATAAATCAAGAAGTATAGATAAGTGATGATCTAGTGTCATAAATAATTTAAACTCCTGGAATGTAATATGTCTGTGTAAGATTTGAATCCTTATTACTTAAGAATCTCGTCCCACTATTTACCATTACATCCCAATCCGAGGGGAATATTGATGTATTACTACAGAGTAGTTGTTATAATTTCATAAAATAAATCAATTGAGTTTAGTAAAAAAATATTACATAAAAGTACTTTTATATTTTTTATCTTAAACTTATCAAAATTCTTTCCAAATGCTTAAACAACATTTAAAACTATTTTAACAATTATTAAATAGTTACTACAATAGTATAACAACACTATAGTACTTTTAATAATCCCTACATTAGAGTAACTATTAAATAGTTACTATAATAATATAGTAATTATTTAACAATACATTGTTATAGCATGTATTTTGTAGTAATTATTAAATAGTTGATATAACAATTATTTTTAGTGATTTTTATTATATTAAATAATTTTACTATTTAATTAAGAATTTAAATCCTTAATGACCAACTCTCAATGGATTTAGTGAAACTCCAAATTAAGTTATATTAATATCCATTTTTTTTATTCACATCGAATACAATTTCAATGTTTATTAATATTTTTTTTTCAAATCATAGACACATAATCTAATTTTTACCATCTACATTGCTTCTTTTCACCCATCTTATTAAGTTTAAGTAGTGTTCTATAATATGTTTTTAGTAAGTTGAATTTAAAATAATTTATTTTAATATGTTACATAATTTTGAAATAAAAAAATTAGGATAAAAAATATATTGGATGTTTTATTTGAAAAGGAGCTTTTATGAAAACGACAAGTGCCCTTTTAATTTTTAAAAATTTTATTTTACCATTAAAATATCTTTATTTAAATTTAAAATATCTGTCTTATCCTTCTTAATTATTATCTAAATAATTTATTCATTAAAGAATAAAAATATATCAATAATAAAGTAGAAGTTAGATATTTCAATCTTCTTAGCTATTTTATAATGAAAATGGAAGCTTTTTTTTTTTGTTAGATTTTTACAAAATAAAATTTTAAAGTTAAAACTTAAATAAAATAGATAAAAAAAATTAACGCATCTAAATGATAAATAATGTGTAATTTTGGGGGAAAAATAAAAGATTATTTTTTAATGAATGGTTAAAAGGACACCTACTTTTATTTATTATCAAAAGGATGTTCTATCCTTTTCTATCCTCTTGGACGCTTACCCTTCTACTCTTCAGTACAAAAAGTACTTCTAACACATGAATGCATTCGAAATTCAGATCGTACCTATATTCTCATCTAAATCTTAATTGGGTATTTGGTTGATGGATTTAAGAATGAGGAAATGAAATAATAGTAAAAGATAGTGGGGAATGAAATAATAGTAAAAGATAGTGTTTGATTGTGAGTTTGGGAATGATAATTTGGAAATGATTTTTAAATTTATGGGAATTAACCAAACACATATAACTAGGTGGATTTTATTCTCATTCTCATTCTCATTCCACTTTAATATCAAACACATACCCATAGTCATTCCTATCATTTAACCAAACGCCACCAGCTCTTTTGTAAACCTGGAAAATGATATTTTTTAAATCTAAATCATACGGATTGAGAGACTAATATGATGTGTGTATGTTTAAGTTCGTTTTTGATAAATTAATTCAATTTTGGGTCGAGGTGTGCATCTTTGAGTTCTTTTTTGATAAACTAATCTGATTTTGAGTTGGAACATTAATCCGATGTGTGCATCTTTGAGTTTATTTCTAATAAACTAATCTAAATTTGGGTCAAGAAACTAATTTGACATATGCATCTTTGAGTTCATCTATGATAAACTAATCTAATTCCATGTTGAGAAATTAATTCGATGTGTACATCTTTGAATTCATTTTTGATAAACCACTACAAGAACAATGTTATTTAGCGATGAAATAATCTGTCACTAATAGTAAATAACGACGATATATGTTTGTCGCTAAGAACATCATTATAAGCTTGTTGTAAAGTTTATTTAGCGATGAATGTTAAAATTTTGTCACTAAGATTAACGGCATAATATAAAACACCTCTAAAGCAACCATATTCGCCGCTATAATACACAAAGGTTAGCAGCGAATTAAGAATAATTTGTCGCTAACCAACATAGTATTAATGACGAATTACACCATATTTGTCGCTAAGCAGCCATGTTAGCGACGAATTACCCCATAATTTGTCGCTAACATGTATTAATTTTCACAGCGAAATGCAAAAATTCATTGTTAAAACTAGATGTTAGCAATAAAGTTTTTCGTACTTCGTCTCCAACATTTTTTTAAAAAATGCTGCTGATTGTGATAAGTTTCGATATCATATAATATGGTTAGCGATGAAATAGGTAGAAATCGTCACTAACCCCTTTATTAGCGACGAATTCTTCCTATTTCATCACTAACAGCCTGTTTGAAAACAACTTAAGTGAAGGAATTGAATTGAATTCCATTAGGAATTGAATTCTAACAGGAATTGAATTCAATTCCTATGTTTGGAATGGATTAGTGAATAATAGAATTGAATTGAATTCCTTCTTATACAT
>JBBMJZ010047035.1:0-24795 GCA_037833815.1 Zingiber zerumbet
CCTTTTACGATGGACTTGTCTAGTTAGTCGGACTCACGCCTCCTTCGACTAGAATTGAAGGGGAGGCTTGTGATCCGGATATGTAAAGGGAGCTAGATGGAAATATAGGGAAGTTGAAGGGCATTTTAGTCCTTTCGCCTTTAGGGTTTTTGGGGCTTAAAGAGAGCTCAGTTCGTGCTCTCAAGGAGAGGGAGGTGGCTCGTGTATTGTGGGGGTTTTTGGTTCGCGTGGAGGGGCCGCCGCCAGTGGGTTTTCCTTCCTCCTGCCTCGCCGGCGCCGGAGCCGGTCACCGGTTGCCCCTCTCCTCCATCTCACGTCCTCCGACCTCCACAAGCAGACCGTCACCCTCGCGACGACCAGCGGCCGGACCTCATGCTTTCCTCGTACTCGACCGTCGAGCTCCACGCCGGCATCACTGCGGTGCACGGCTAGCGTCTCATGCAGGGTCCAGGGTGCCTCTGTCGCCGATCTTCCTCACGTCGGCAGTTGCCAAGGCTATCTCTCCCTTTCCTCCCTCTCCTCCTGTTTGCAGATACCACCGGCGGAGGGCGCTGCTGCCCCTTCTCCACGCCAGCAGTGCCTCGGACCCTAGTCAGCAACGCCCCTAGTGGGCACCGCCTCTGGCGGTTCGCGCCGTCCCAGCGGCAGTAGCCGCCTTTGGCGGCAATCTTAGCGACATCAGTCGCCTCCAGCAGCCCACGCTGCTATCGGTAGCCACTGCCCTAGCCGCCTTGGGCGGCCAGCGCCTCTAGCGCCTAGCGCTGCCACCTCCGGCTACCACTGTCGCAGCCACCTCCGGCGACCAGCATCCACCACAGCTAGCTCCGGCGTCCTGACAGTCCGCATCGACGGCTGTGCATATGAGATCCGACCCTCTGCAGTGTTTCTGTGCATCCGTTGTGTTTTCCGGCCATCGAGCCGTGATGTTCTGCTCCTTGTATTACCGGCCTATGAGCCGTCAGTGTGTACCGCAGCCCGGCCTGCGAGCCGAGGACATATTCTGACTTACATGTCGCCTTGGGGATACATTGCACATCGGAATCTACGTCGCTGCTCCTAGATACGACTCCGCTACTGACTCATATCCACCCATCCGGCAGGGCCGCGACGACTTGATCAGTAGCTCGACCAGCTCATCCCGCCATCCGAGGGCGCCCCCTTGGGCCAGGGTACGTTCTCGTACCTTTCCTGCATTTAGTTAACTATTTTGCTATTATTATCTGGATACTCATGCATTTGTGGGATCCGCCTCGAGCACCGAGGTACCAGAGACCGGGGCAACCCGGTCGCTGACTGCAGGTACAGTTGACCGGAGGAGGACTTCTGACGATCTGGTCAACGCAGAGGACAGCTCGTCACCGGGTTAAGAGGATGCGGTACACATTTCAGACACGTCATGCCGGCAGGTTCGTTTTCGCAGCTTCCAGACAGGAACACCTCGAAATTTAGAAAAAGTTGAGAAATTTTTCCTTTTTTTTTTTTTTGAAAAATATCCTATTATCTTTTAATACCCTTTAATTATTAGAATACCATCAATATTTAGATATATTCTAAGCAGATTTGGCAATATTCCTTGAAACTTTATTTTCAGTCAAACAAATTTGTTTTCAAAAATAACAATAACGCGTCCCATTACTTCTGGTCGTGTCGTTTTGGGTGCAAACATTACTTTTCTTTCTCCTGTTAATTGATGGATTAGGTTACATACAAACATCTGATTTAGGGAATAATTATAATATTACAACTATAATTACAGTAGTCAATTTTACTGAATAATAAGACGGAACTTAGATGTTAAACAAACCTTTGAAAAATACATGCATTAAAGCACGGATGGACCAAAGAAGATAAGATCAAAGTCAATTTTCATTATATTTTACTGGCATTCCAATTCTTCAAAGTCTTTTATTTTCTTCATAATCAATTTCAATTAATCAGTGAAGGAAAGAACAACGAAAAATACAGGCTGTTGCGACTTGTGAGCTTATCTTGTTTTTTTTTTTCTTTTTAAATCAATGAAGTCCACAAAGTCAGGCAGAAAGACTTGATTGTCAGACGATGTCACGGCCCGCTGAACCCACCGAATTAATTGATCATTTATTTACTTTAGTAAGTCATCAAATGCGAGCCAGAACCGTGTTGATCATAACTATTAATTAAGACTACAAGTAAATATAGACATATAAAATAATCGAACCTGCTCTCATTTTGTCTTTTAGACACCTTCATAATAATAAAATATTTTCATGAAATTTTTATTCGAGCCATATAGTTTATATGTAAACTAATTTTTAAATTAAATGCATTTTTTTAAATATAAAATAACTCTCGGTAGGAATCAAGTGCACCATGAGATCGTAGAACACCGGCGAGGCATCGTGCTCAGTATATGAAATTGAGGCTACAACAAAACTACGCAACGTGGAGCCTCTTCAATGCATGAAAACATACCCATCGTCGGACCGCAATACAGCTAATCCGCGGGGTCCTGGATCTCAGATCAGGCCAGGACCTTTGAAGTTTCCATCATATACTGCCCGACTTTTAAAGCAATCGCGCGGCTCTTGTTGAGGGGATTCACGCGCATCGGCTTTTCGGGGGGTCGGCCGTAGGTTTTCCCATTACAAATCACTAGTTTCCAGAAAACGTTGCGATCCACGATCGACGAGCAGAGGACATGGCGCACATCCAGCGGCAGCGATCCTACTCGTACCAGGCACTCCGTGTCGGCGCATGGTGCTCCGGCGACCTTCCGAGCGTCGCCGGGTTCTCTCGGATGGCGGCGACGGATGAAAGCGACGGCGAAGGTTTATGTGATCCAGAAACGAGGGGGCCGCGGCGGCAGCTACCGCCGGCTAGCACGCGGTTGCGGCGGATGTGGCGGAGGGTCGTGACGAAGAACATGAAGATGGTAATCCCCCCGCCGACTCCGGCGATCGCTTACGATCTGCAGACGTACCAGCAGAACTTCGACGAAGGGGCGGCGTGGGCGGAGCCGGATAACTTGTGTCGATCCTTCTCGGCGCGGTTCGCCATCCCCTCGGGCGTGCGGTAGAGAGTAGTAGGTTGAGATCCGATGAAATCCCGCAAGCAGTGCGCCATTGTCGATGATCAGGATCTTCTCTGTCTCCATGCTTCGCAGAATGGAGGAGACAATTCTGGGGGAGTAAGATCATTCTGGCTCTGATCTGAGGGTTGTAGATAGATCGCATGTTACGTTTCAAAAATCATGTAATATTACCTTAAAAATTATTTTATCTTATTTTATTATTTTTTTGAAACAAGGCTGGTTTTGGTTTCGATCGATAAATGCTTTACTTCTTCTGATTCATCTGTTTTTGTTTTCTGATTATTGTTTGGTTAGTGCATTGCTTCTTGTGCTAATGATCTCCCGTGAACTAAGGAAACAGGGACACAACCTTGTTTTTATTTTTTAGAAAAAGGGAGAAATATGAGTGGTATAGCACCAAATGCGTTCACGCAATAAAGAGCGATGGCATGGATAGAATAGTAGGGTTTGTCAGAGAAGCCAATTAGTTCAATAGAAAACGACATGTTCCTGAAAAAGTTGACGAACATATTAATCACCGGAAGGGAGAAGGGAGAAGGGAGAAAAAAACATTAAAAAGAGGGTTAGGCTCAGGAGTCATTTTGATACTTAGGGAGCCGAACAGTATTAAGCTAGAGTTCGGCTCGTTTAAGTTATATTTAAGCTCGAGATCGGCTTAAACTCGAATTGAACTTTTATCACAACACTCGAGTTCGGCTTATTTTGGAATTATCAAGCTCACGAATGGTTTGAGTTCGACTTGTTATTAGCTTAATTATCATAGTTAACGAGCCTAACTCATTAAACTAGCTCGAACTCGTTTTCAGACTCTTTTAGAGCTCGTTTTATAGCTCATTTTGCAGGCTCGGCTCAAAAACTTATTTGAATAAATATTCAATAAACCTAACAACTAAAATAATATAAACTAAACACATCATTGAATATCTCAAACTACTACATTAAACTTCCGAATACAAAACAAAAATAAAACCACCTTAAAATCCATTATCAAGTGTCTCACAACACAATTATAATTACAACACAATCATAATAGTTTAACTTCTCAGTAAGTTCAAGTGACAACATAGATAAGCTATGAAACCCATTAGAAAAGGAATTGTGAAACCATCTCTGATAACAACTACCCTGTACATTCCACACAAAAAAGATTATCAATTCAATCAAGAAACATATAATATATTTAAATTCTAAAAAATAAATAAACTTCACCAATTCAATGACAACAAATATTACAAGAGCTTTTGGCAGTTGACTTATCTAAAGGTGCATAATTTGTTGTAAGCTATGCTCTTGCTTTTCTCCTTCAGCTTTGTTCTTGTTCCAAGAGTTTAAAGGCAAAACTATGAGACTATTTGACATAATATTTATTTTGAAAATGGTGCAACACTTTACAGTAATTCAAATTGACCCCTATCTTCATTAAATTCTTCCACAGGCACATGTTTCCTAAATTTGTGGCATGATGCCCATGAATCTTATATTGAGCATAAGAAAATATTAACTTAGCATTCTCACTTGGTCGACTATAAACTTGAACTATTATGAAAGAGGCAGTTTATACTTTATATTATGTTTTGTTAAAACTATCCACAACACATTGAGGCATCTGTTCAACAGACTCACACTTTAGTTCCTCATCACGTCACTAATCATATTAAAAGTTTGCGTTGAATTGTAAACAATACCAGGTTTGCTACAGAGTTCAGAAACAGATTGTGAGCTCAAAGCCAGGTTACAAAAGCAAAACAACACTAAACACTATTTATTTAGTGGATGAAAGGGAAGGCTAATAAGACTACCAATCACTATGGCAGCAGATGATACCACTCAAACAAGAGTTTTATTTGGTTGACTTTAAGTCAAACGGATCTCTTTAAGCCCCGAATTTTCCTTTTACATTCAAGTACAAAAATTTAAAATGTTAAAATAAATAATCAAATTTAATAGAATATAAGAAAATTAGATATGTAACATATATAATTAATAAATGAACAATTAAATTAGATATTGATTCACTTACTTTTTCTTTTCTCTTGATTTGGTAATGGGCACGTGTAACCAATCTTCTACGCAAAGCAACATTTGAATCATTTCTACTCCCAAATTGGCGCGATATGGATCAATAACTCTACCACCTGTACTAAAAGCTTATTCAGAAGCCACAGAAGTTATTGGAATTGATAGTACGTCACATGCCATCTTTAACAAAATCCTAAACTTTAAGTTTTCATCTACCACCATGACAATGCATCAAACTCATGATCATCTTCACAAAAAACAACTCCTTCCTCAAATTACACCTCAAATTGAGACTTCACTTGCTCCACACTGTCAACATTCTTAATGTAGTTGGTAAATTGTGCTCTCACTTTACCTTTTCCTTTCCCACTAAGGATACTTGAACCACTAGAGATTTCTTTTTTAGTATCACCTTGAACATCTTTTTCAGCAATATATGTTCTGTGAGCCTCAAAATATTCACTATATAGCAAACGCAACATCTCACGAACTGTAGCGATATGCTCAATTGCATCAACTTCAAAATAGATCTATGGAAAGCACCATTCAACCAATTTCATCTTATTCCTTCGATCTAATACTGCTGCTATAGAAATTAACAAGTTGCAGTCACCCCAATACTTATCGAACTTAGTCTTCATCTTCTTGACCATATTTTCTATGAAACTACCTTCACCCACTTTTGTATCATTCAATAACTTTTTTATATTATAAAGTTCAGGAAGAAACAAATTCGAAGTTGGATACTCAGAACCTGGAATAAGGTAGGTAAATATATTAGATTTTCAAACAATGAACAAGTTTCAAGTTGAATATTCATTACCTGAAATGATGTGGGTAACTTCATTAAATTCTTCAAGAAAAGCACAAACTAAATGAACTTTCTTCCAATCCTCCTCACTAGGCAAAGAGTTATAAGTAGGATCCCTTTGTTGATATCTTGGAAAGACATCTTTGAACTCTAAAGCAGTAGACAACATGCAATATGTGGCATTCCACCTAGTGCAACAATCCATTACAAGCTTCTTTGAAGATAATTGCAACTGTTTTGCAATTTCACTGAACATATTAATACGAAGTTCTGAGGCAGATATGTGTTTCACACTTTCCCGCACATTGGAAATTATAGTTTGGATCTCTGAAAGCCCATCTTGTACCAAAAGATTCAATATATGGGCACAACATCTCACATGGAACAATTTTCCACCAAGAGGAAGGATGTTTTTGTAAGAGAGATTTTCTTTCAACATTCGAATAGCTACATCATTATATGCAGCATTATCAACTGTGACTGTCCACACCTTGTTTTCAATTCCCCATTCAACCAAACACTTGTTCAAAACATCACAAATAACAATACCTGTATGGGGTGGTGGGACTTCACAAAAATTCAAATTTCTTTTTTGCAAATTCCAATTAGAGTCCATGTAATGACAAGTAACAACCATATATGAAATTTTCTGATCAGACCTCCATAAATCAGTAGTCACGCTGACTCTATTTACGTCCTTTAATGCTGCCATTAATTTTTTCTTCTCTATTTCATAAGAAGTAATACAATCTTTCTTTGCAGTGGCACGACTAACCTTTTGAAAATGTGGAGATGCACTCTTCATCAATAAGTTGAATAATTCATATTCTGCAAAGACGAATGACAATTCATGAATAATAATCATGTGAGAGATAATCTCTCTAATCTTCGCTTGATCATATTTGAAATTCTGCACCACACTAACAGTTTCTGACTCCAAAATGCTTGTGAGGATACTTATATTTTTTTGTCCAGTCTTGTAGTTGATTCCATATAGCAGCACATTTTGTAAGGGTTAAAATGCTAGAAGAAGGTGCAACTAAAAAATAAAACGCAGAGTTTTTTTTTTAAATAACTGAACTTACTAATTGAATTTAACCGAGATTTTACTCACCACTACATATAACATGACATTTTGCAAGAGTTAAAACGCTATAAGAAGGTGCTACTAAAAATTCTAAACTAAGTTAGCAACACCTGATACAGAACAATTGATTTCAAGCTTTCTCAGGCAATCTTATCAGAATTGTTGTTTATCGATCAGATCAATGCTTACAAAAACAACTTTAAGACAGTCCTAATCAAAATATTCATTAACATTTAGTGTCGATAAAAAAAACAATTGTAAATAAGTTCATTACCTGGGAAAGCATCTAGTATAGTATTGTAAGGTGAGCCTTTCATTTGCATTTGTCTTCTCACAGTGTCCAGAGGGTAGCACATAAGCGTAGCAAGCGTTGCCGAGATCAGAGCAGTTGAGAGGGACGTTTCCGGCCTCTTATGGTATTTTTCTGGAAGTGACTTCTTGAACCTAATAATTGCAGATCAATAATAGCAAGGTCAAGTCGAGTTGGCTTTCCTTTAGCTGCTGCTAATATAAATCAATGGAGTAACCTCACAAATCAAAAACACAGAAGTGCACTGCGATATAAGGCGCTATCGATATGAGAGGACCAAGACCAGAATAAAATGAGGCAAAACCTTCTTCTCTTAGCATGCTAAGAGCCACCTGAAAAATAAAACTATTTATTTAGCTTGTATACGCAACTAGCAGTAAAAAGAAAAAAAAAAAAGAAAAAAAAAAGAAAAATATTAGCCATTGCCTGGGACATGGTTTTAGAACCGGGTGCTACTGCAAGCTTAACCCTTATGACATCAAGTTGGCACGTTTCCTAAATTTATAGAAGTTTCAAAAATTTGGCATTACTTCAACATGTCTCAACGGGCTAAACGAAGTGTACAAACAGATAGGCACTTGTTTTGCATCTAAAAACTCACTAGAGAGGATGACATCCCGGCACAACACCTGAAACAAGCCTACTGAGAACATAAAGTTCACCGTTCTTGTTTCTGAAGAGTTTCTAACAGCTCGATTTCATTCATTAGGACTTCTCATTATCCAACTTCACTCACTAGGATTTTTTACTATTTGTCTTCACTCACGAGGGCTTCCCATCTGTCTGACTTCACTCACTAGGGTTTTCCTCAACCGTCTGCTTCATTCACCAGGACTTTTCACAACTGTCCGCCTTCACTTACCATGACTTTTCACACCAAGTGTTCGGTTAATATTGACCCACTTAGTTTTCTTCTTCTTCCAATTATCCCATTCATTTTGTCATTGTCTGACCTCTAGTTAGGACTTTTTGGTCAAGTATCTAATTAACCTTGACTTACTTAACTACTCTCTCACTTCAAATTGGTTAACATTTGACCAGGGAGACTGTACCAACATTCTCCCTAATGGACAACTGTACATGCAATCTCCATATATTATCAAATATTAAAACTCAGGTTTGAACCAAACTGGTCAATTTTGACCCAGGAAAAATTACACCAACACCGACATCTGGTCAAACCTATGGGTCTTTCACTTCTCTTGGACTAACCCTCCTTTATATATTCGGTCGGTTATAATGTGGAACAGGTTTATATAACTCAACATTCTTGTATCCTATATGTACGCAAGATAGACGTCAGACATTCTCATTACAAATCCGACCTGACAAAAATACCGATCAAATCTCTCAGGACTCAGTTCTCCATTATTCAGAGACAAGTATCCCAGCATACTACTTATCGAGAATATAATCGGTCAGGCCTATGAGACTTGACTCCCTGTTCAACATCGGATCCCCAGCATCACAATATATCGCCAAGCGACACAGAGGTCGAACGACCTTACGGGACTCAGCACCTTGCTTATGTACCAATCTACTAGTTGGATATGCTCGGATACCAGAGCCTCGAAAAAAGTATCCACTGCATAAAACAAAAGGGGACTTTAGTTAGTATTAACATAATGACTAAGTTTTTAAGGCTTACTGAAAGAGCAAGGAAGCGACGCTCAGACGGGGCTCAATCTAAACAGGTAAAGTAGGTCTTCGCACAACAACTTGGGAGCCTGAAATTATAGGTCGCCCAGCTTCTTTGAATAGGAAATGAAGGTCGAGTGATGCTTAAAGTTCCAAGGTCAGGGGCAGGGGAAGGTCGAATCGTCATTCGGTCGGCCAGGAAACAAACTCAAGTATTTGAATGAAAAAAAAAAAGAAACTTCCATCCCTTATTCGAGGAAGACAGATCCTTAAAGAACACTACCTTGGGACGAGATTGGAACAAAAAGACCCCCGGCTCTGATTTATTGGGTATGAAAAATAATGAAAGTTACGAGGAGTTAGAGAAATGGACAAAACAAAATAAACATCCCACACAGTGCGGAAGGTGTTTAGTGCGAACTATTGGAGTGGAATATTAAAATAACAACCTATTTCTTCATAAATGAGCGGAGCGATTAGAAAGCTTAAACCGGCTAAGATTTAATCTTTAAAGAAAGTAACAAAGCCCAGGGGTAGATAAGGGTGGTCTTGGGGGATCATGATAGGAATACAATAGTTTTTAGAGATTTCAAAAGAGAGACGAAGCAACTCTCTGTCATTGTTATCAAAATTTGAGCGAGTAGAGGTATACCAAGGAGCAAAGGATTCTTGAGCTATGGGGAAATGTAGGAAAAACAAAGAAGAATAAGAGGAAGAACTTACTTATGCAAATCATAAGAAGGGGATGTTTGTTGATAGAAATCGTTGGGAAAGAAGATGAGAGAAGACGCGGTGCATATAATTTTCTTCTATGTCACATAGAGTTTTTAAGCGCAGGTCATGAGAGATTTTCCAATCTCAATTGTTCGATCAAAACAGTTTACTCACTGATTGTAAGTATCTCGTGGTAATTTTGATATGGTCAACTGAATTAAGTTAGGACATGTTTATGTTTGATGCCTTGTATATAAGCGTGCAGGAGCTTAGGAACACAAGCTAGCTAGCGAGAAGGATGAAACAGGAAGGGAGTCGATGGATCAGTGCATCCGAGAAACGTGGTGATGCGACAGAGTACACTGATAGATGAGAAGGACATGTGCGACGTTCAAGGGATAAGAAACCAGAGAGGAAATCTACTCGAGGAGAAGGTCAGAGTTCGGTTCGAGTGAGCTCAACTCCGGTTAACCGGAGCATTACCTATGTGAACAAGATCAACTTAGAGGCTGATCTGTTTCATGGGAGGTGCTCTCGCGCCTTCATATGGAAAACTGATCTATTTCATAGAAGGTGCCTCCAATGGCTTGGAAAACACCTCATATGAATAGTGTGAAGGTATCTTCCAGCCACTTAAGGATGCCTTCAATAGCCGTTAGCTTAAGATAAAACTTTATCTTCAACGGATAAAACTGATCTTCTTGGAGGCCCCTTGGACCTCCTTGGCGGTGCCTTCGAGCAACAGATAGGTTTTTTCAGGAGTTATAAAAAGACCCTTAAAACCAGGAATTTAACAATAACTGAACTACAAGTCTTGTAATCACTTCCTAGTCTTTCTTGTGGCTGTCAACGTTTATAAGAGGCTACTTCGCCTTTAACAAAGGAGTTTTTCTAGTGAAACATTTTCAAAGCCTTGGATTAACAACAACCTAGGTTGTAACCAAGTAATTCCTCATCTCTTCTTACTTTCAGTTGTTCAGTTTATTTTTATTTAAATTAATTGTGATTACTAATCAAAGTTCAAAGAACAAGAAAGGGGTTGTTTTATTTTTACAAGCAATTCACCCCCTCTTGTCAGCTACACATGACCAACATTATTGACCGTTGGATTGCAAAGAAGGGAGTGTTGTTGGCTCATACGAAAAGGTGTAAGTCAGATGTTGCTTCAAAGAATGTGTTAGTGGGGCACATGTTACTCACCTATAAATGGGTATTTATGATGGACAAGACAGTCGAATCATTACGCTGAAAAACGTCTTCGCGTGTCTCATTGGTACATTACTTGGCATATCAAACATTTGATGTGTAATTTTCCAAGGACAATAAAATGGACAGACGCATTAAAGGGTGAGCGGAAGCCAGTTCAGCCAGTCGAACGAATAAATTGGGCTATCAAATGAAAATAAGACTTAGGTTTAGTCAGTCGACTGCGACCCTCTTTCGACTAGACTTGAAGGGGAGGCTAGTGATACGAGATGTTGTAAGTGGACCCAAGGATAACATGGCAGTTAAAGTCAAGGTGAGATGGAGGTCAAAGTCAAGGGAATATGGCAACCAACATGTTACTCTCAACATGACTTCGCTTCTCACCCAGCGTTAAGGCCTTCAAAATGAGAACGACCAGCCCAAGAGCCGATCGGACTAGAGGGACCTAGTGACCCGTTCTTGTTCTAAGGCACCTACTATATATCTGATTGCCCAATAGCTAACCCGGTTTAAAGGATAGTCAACCTACCACAAAGCTGATCATACTTCAAGCTGGATTCAGGCAACCCAGCTTTCCATTCTCATAGTACAAGTTTTTCAGTATATGGTCGGTCATTCCTTAAGCTGGTCAGACTTAGGAAGTTTGTCGCTCCACTCATTGCCAAGATACACAGAGCAAATCTGACTGGCCTTAACACGCTGATCGAGCATATTAAATATAGTTCTCCACTGCTACAATATGATTCTCAGTATACAACTGGTCGACCCAACATCTAGTCAAACCTATGGGTTCTTTACTTCTCTTGGACTAGCCCTCCTTCATATATTCAGTCGGTCATAATACCAGTTAGGTTTATACAGCTCGGTATTCTTGTATCCTATGCGTACGTAAGACAGACGACAAACAATTCTCATTACAAATCTGACCAGATACAAGTACCGATCGAATCCCTCGAGACTCAGATCCTCATTATTCAGAGACAGGTATCCCAACATACGGTCGGCTGGGAATATAATCGGTCAGACCTATGGGACTTGGCTCCCTGTTCAATATCAGATCCCCAACATCACAATATATCGCCGAGTGTCTAAGAGGTCGAACAACCTTACGGGACTCAGCACCTTGTTTATGTACCAATCTGCCAACATAATATATGGTTGGTCAGCTAAAGATCCGATTGAGATATATTCAGGAGATAATATTATCAAAGAATCATAACAATCTGTCAGAAAATAATAATCATCCGTTAGAGAATATTTTAATTGAAGAATATTATTAATGGTGCAAACTCTCTTTTTTACGAATTTATAATTTATAATTTTTTAGTATAATAATATTGAATTTATAATTTATAATTTTTTAGTATAATAATATTGAACAATGGTGAACTAGACACGAACCATAAATCTACAATTCTAAATCATAAATCGAGGATTCTAAACAGTAAATTATAATCATCTTGAGCAATAACTATTATCTTAGGATCATCGATTATGAACGGTGGAACCATCAGATCAACTCGATTAGTCCGTAGGATTTTTTCCCCCTTGAATTTGAGCTCAGAGGAGTAGTCGACCAACTGGACCATACGATGCCGATATTTACCCAAAATAACTAACTGACTGAATGACATCATATCTCTGGGGCCCTCGTTCGATGTTATTACATGCCTCGTCGTTATGTGCGGCCCTATGCTTGCTCCAATGAGGAGGAGGGTGGAGTCTGGCCGACGTCAGGAAGAACAAGAAGTGCGATCTACTGTTGAAATAACGAACTGAATAATATCATGTAATGGAGGCCAATATCTGAGACACTACCTGCCTTTCCAATGGAGAGTAAATGCAGGACCCACCCCTTGCTCAAATAAGGATGAGAACGGAGAAGGAGTCGATGACTGGAAGAGCAGGAAGTACGAGACCTCGTGATGATGTGCTGGGAGAGATCCTTCCGTCCACGTGGCCTGGAAACAGTCGTCTTCACGACATGGTCACCTGCCTCGTGAGAGCACGAGACGAGATGAGGTGAGAGAGCGTAGCAGTTGGTGTCTTCCGCGCTTCGATCACGGAGGGAGAGGGCGAAGGCGGAGAAAGTGCGTTCGTGGTGGTTGTGGTCGCTCACCGGCCGCCCCTTGCTGTGCTCCCTGCCTGCTTCCGTCGCCGTTGAGCAGATCCGTACGCCGTCGAGTTCGCTGGCCGAGAAGTGGCCCCTTCATTTTTCCGGAAGCGCTAGGTTTTCGTCAGCCCTGCAGCATTTCTTGTCGCATTCTTCTGTCGAGCCACTGACACTGTTTTCCTCTCGTCATTTTGCTCCATTTTTGCGATCTGTGTGTTTCAGTTGCTTTTCGGAAGAAAGGTGGGGGTTCGGATTGAGGATTAGGTTGCTGGGATATGCCAGCGGTGAGGTTTTGCGGGACGAGACTATGAACCGAAGCGCTAGCCTGGCGCCGCCGTCGTCGCGAGATGCCGTGACGAAATCGGCGGATGAGGAGCTTGCCCTCTTTCTCGAGATGCGGAGGCTGGTGAAGGAGCGGAACGATCTTCTACTGCATAACTCCGAAGAACTCGACCCCCCATCAGGTGATCCTCTCTCCACCTCTCGTTCGCTCTTTCTATCTACGTCTTGATGCGATTGCTTTAGATGCTTGTGCATCATCGCAGGGTCAAAGCCCGGGATTGCTCCTTTATTCAGAATCGCCTCTTTGTCACCTTTGCGAAAATCTTGTGTCGATGACTTCCTGAATTCCGACAGTGAAAAGAATGACTATGACTGGTAACTCATCAATACACTTCTTTCTCGTTATGCCTTTGACGTACTATCTGTTGCTTCATTCCTTGATGCATCGATTCCTTATATGTAACAGTTTTGCTTCCCACTTAATGTGTTCAATTGATGCATTTTCACCACCCAATTATTCTTTCTCTTCTTGTTTATTGTGTTGTTTCTTGGTGCTTCTTGCTGTCAATTGTATTCTTCCAGCCATGAAAATTCTTTCTTTTACCCCTTCAAATCATGGCATTCATTTGCTACATAGTTTATAGTTCCATGATATTTCATTTATTGGATTGCCCAAAAGTCAAATTCATATGCAACTGCAAATTGCTTTGTCTTTCACTTTAGGTCTATGTATACTTTTGCTATCAATATTTAGAATTGTAGAAAGTCTTAGTATGATGCAAACTCTTGGAGTTAGGATCATGTCTCCTATATCGTTATTATTACAAATCTACAAATGAACTTTACACTAATAATTAGAGGCTAATTTTTAAAATGCTCTCCAATGTTTAACAACTTTTTCAAAATGTTCACTAAGGATTCATTAATGTCAAAACCCCCTAAGGTTTCCATTTTGCTACTAAATGCTCCCTATGTAAGAGTAAGAAGTCTATTTTTCCTTTCTAAATTGCCACCTAATCACTCCCTTGTTAATGGAGAAGAGACATTTGGAAGTCTTGACAGGCATTTTGGCATTAATGGAACCTTGGGGCATTTTTTTAAAAATTACCCATGATCAAATAGTGGTTTTTCCATCTATATTCTAACATGACATAATTGTTGAATATTGAAGAAAAAATCTGATAGATTGGACACCTTCCGTTCTAACTTTACTTTTACTTCTTGTAGCAGCCATAGCAGCATGAATTTATACATATTGGTGATGGAAAAAAATTATTGAATTTATCATGGATCAGAATTTGTAAAGGTTACAGATTAAAATTCTTGAAGGCAGATAAGAGTTTATTCATCTCATGTTTTCTATTATATTTTGTTTTCCTTTTTGGGAAATGAAGCAGGAGAGACTTCCACCAGATTATATTAATAAGAGCATTATCCCTTGTGATAGTAAAACTTGAAAAGTGTCTTATGCTTAATAAATTTCATTTGCTTCAATTTCTTGATCAATTCTTATATTGTTCGATTATTCTATTAGTAATTCCCTTAATGCAAATTCTATAAGAATGATCGCATGCTTTCATTTGGTTATCTTTATGATTCCAAAAATTTCCTTTTTCCAGGCTTCTAACACCTCCAACTACTCCACTTTTTCCATCTTTGGATACTGAATCAAGAAGATCTCTTGTTTTTAGGAATGATGCTCCTGAAGCTCCACCAAAGACGCTTGAGTTTAAGGTGAGTTCACTAGTTAATCACATGCTTAAATATATTTATATACACATGGCAAATTGCAGGGTTATGTCATCTCGGATCTAAAGCCATAAGTAACCATGTATTCTCTGATGCATATTCTAGTGTCACTATGTACTTCCTTGATGGGCAGCTCGGTGCACGAAGCTTCCGCCAATGCGAGATCTTAGGGAAGGGTTGGATCACATTAGGTCTAGTATATGCAGTCTTACCTTGCATTGCAAGAGATTGTTTCCATGACTCGAACACAAGGTCACACGGCAGTAACTTTACCATTGCCCTAGGGTTCCCCTTCTTTGTTGTCGCTATGTATAGAAGAAAAAGCTAGGATGACTTATTTTGCAGTGATAACTGTCCGTAGTTTGTTTTTTGCTTCGTTAGTTAGTCATAGGTGTGGTGTCAGAAGGATGACATGAGTTGCATTACAGCCTGCATCAAGTAAGTGATGCACCTTGTTCATGTTTACTGTTAGGGGGTTTTGCTAGTGACCCGCCCAAACATATTATCCAATTTAGTGCCAAATTGTGTCTTCATACGATTGTTGAGCTTTGGAGTTGTGCTATTTTTGGCTGCTCAAGTTCTGTGGCTGAGGTGGTAGTGCCTAATCCAGGACCAGGATAAACAGAAATGAGACTGTCTTAAGGGCTTCTTACTAGTTTCGATTGTTTCATGATCATAAAACAATTCACAAGTCTGGAGGCATTTGCACAACTAATGTTTGAAAGGATACCTTTTTGTTAGAATAATCCTTAGCTTTACATAACTAAAACGTAGATCGTTCTTTGGAGAATCCTGTTAGAAACTAGGTATTCTCGTATGGTATTTGAGTTGTTACAGGTATTACTACAATATAGAGTTTAGTTGGGACTTGCCTCTTGTTGTTGTAGTAGTTGTCATTGTAGAACTCTCACTACAAAAGAGCTATAAATTAACATCCTGGACTGCAAACTGAAATTAACAAACTATAGATCCAACAAATACTCTATCATTTATCACGCTTCTCAGCACTAATGGCCTGCTAGGAGTTGCAGGATGCGTCTCGTTTGATTTTCAAGAATTATTGTCTAACCTATATGACTTTAACTGAGATATTGTGTCCAACCATTTAGGTACTGCTATATCAACTATACTTATGTCTTTATTGCTGAATGCTTTTGTTTCCTAATTTTGATGTTAACTTTCAGTGTATTCATGGTGTGTTTTAGCTATCAAATGCTCGTGGTCTGTCCAAGAACACATCTTTGAGGCAACCAACATTGTCATCGGGCATCAACTCTTCCATTCCGGGAACTAGTAGGCCATCATCCTCCGGCGGCCCTACTCGTAGTGCATCAAGGCCTGCAACTCCAAATGGGCATTCTATCATATCCACCTCTTCAAAACCTACAAGATCTTCCACTCCCACATTACGATCTACTTTACCTCTGAAGACATCATCTCCTCCATCATTGGCTCCTCCACGATCAGCAACACCCACAAGATCCTCTACACCAACATCTAGACCATCATCGGCTCCTCTACGATCGGCAACACCCACAAGATCCTCTACACCAACATCTAGACCATCATTGGCTCCTCCACGATTGGCAACACCCACAAGATCGTCTACATCAACATCTAGACCATCATTGGCTCCTCCACGATCGGCAACACCCACAAGATCCTCTACACCAACATCTAGGGCATCGTTGGCTCCTGCCGGTCTGCCAAGACCCTTGACACCTGTGAGATCTATGCATGCATCTAGGTCATCTGCACCTGCAATAAACAAGCCTGCATCAAGGCCTGCCACCCCGACTAGGCGACCTTCTACTGCATCAACTGCTCATGTCAGCTCTATACCAATAAGACAGTCATCTACTGTCATAAGACCCAATCCAATGATACCAAAAAGTCCAGTACCAGCAACACCCAAAAGCTCAGCATCCACAATATCGAAAAGTTCTGCATCATCAGCCCGAAGCTCTCCGATCATAAAGCCTAAGCCATTGAAACCCTCAGATATCCCTGGTTTTTCTCTTAATGCTCCTGCCAACTTAAAGACATCGTTTTCTGAAAGATCCTCCGTGACGTCTCGTGGCAGACCAGGAATGCCAAGCAGTGGTTCATCTTCTGTCGAACTTGCAACCAACGCCAGGCCAAGGCGACAATCTTGTTCTCCATCAAGAGGGAGGACTGCCGCTGGTAATGTTCTTAAAGGTAGTTTTGTTCCAGCACCAAGCACACAACAAGCAGGTAGTGGTAGCAATGTGAACCTTGTCGTAAGGGGAAATGAGACGGTCGAACATATAGTCAATACAAGAAGATTTGTACCGGCAAAACGAGATAACCAGCAACCAACCCACAATGCCCTTCCCAGAAAACTTAATGCCGGCTTCGAGGGGGCACTATCAAAAAAATCATTGGATATGGCATTGAGGCATACGGTATCATTCTCGACTCACATTTTACCTCCAAGATTGTTATTCATCTAAATCTTAAGGTTAAGTTCGAATATGAATTCTGATGGAAGAACTTTGCAAATATGCAGGATATACGACGAAATATCCCCAACTGTTACAGACCATTGATGGCGAAGATTCCAGCGTCATCTGTTTGCAGTGTGAGGTCAGGATCGTCAAGAGGCAGAGTTGGCAGCATTTCAGATTCTCTTGGCACAAGCAGCCCAGCCAGTTCGGAACTGAGCATCAACAACATGTTCCGTATCGATGACTCTGAAATTGAAGACGCACTTGCTAGTGAGAAAAGTCTCAGATGCTCTCCTGCCGCACCCACAACCAGATGACTACATGGAACGTTCACAAGCAACTAACTGTTTGCTATCTAGACTGATCGATCATTAGTTTCGTTTACGAATTGTCATGTGGCTAAAGCTCTGTACCTCATAGTCGATATATTCTTCAGATTGCTCATTACATCAAACCTCAGATTTACTCTAATCACTCACTGCCTTCTGAAAAAAAAAATCTCCTCATTTGCTGTAAAACTATTTCTTCCTCCTTGTTATTTAAATTTATAAAATTAGTAAAATTTGAAATAAAATGATAAAAAATGATTTTCCTTTTTTTTTGTAAGATCCAGAATTTCTGATAAATTAATTGTTTTTATAATAAACACTTATAAAAATCATATGGCCATTTTTGTAAAGGTTTAACAAGAAAACAAATTTATAAAAATAATTGATTTTTAATTATCTGTTTTGTAAACAAAGTTGGAATTTTTGTTTAATAAAATCTGAATTTATAAGGTTCACATTTCTCTAATAACTTTTATATGTTCATCATTTATAAAATTTTAAAATCATAAACAAATCAACATAAAAACAAAAAAAAAATAGACTTATATGAACTTTTTGAAAATTCAAAAAATATAATTTCAATTTTTCATGGAAAACTAAAAAAATAATCAATGAATTCAAAATTTGGTTGTGAAAATCAATTATAAAAAATGTACATATGAAAATGAGGGAATTTGTTTTGATACTTTTTTTTTTAAAATCATCTTCCTATGAATCCAAATGCATTCTTCGAATATGAAAATTTACAATACACAAAAGAACCAACAGAATTGTTTAAACCCAAAATAACTATATACAAAATGATCATATATCATCAAACCGTGTAAACATCCCATACAAAATGATCACTCATCGATAAATGATCACTCATCCATAAATGATTGAGCAAATTCTACCGTGTGCACCCTCGAGTAAGCTAAGGAGTTAGACACCGCAACTCTCAACAATGCCAGCCTTCCTTGTGTAGAATAGTTGCTGGAGCAAAGCGACATGAAGAGCAGGAAAGTTAACTATACAACCACCAACAAAACTAGTACTAACCTCTGCAGAAAGCTTGCCGCACCACTCTGGCCCAAATTGCAAGATTAAGACAAGACTCAAGATGCAACATTTTGCAAAAGTGTTGGGCAAAAGTGCGATATAGCTGAGCAAGTTGACACTCGTCAAACTAATCATTTGCCCCGAGTGGTTCCACCACCCTCGTACTACAAGTAACCTAGTTGATAAGTCATTAGCAGATTATATTAAATGGGAGAAAGAACAAATAAGGCACATTTTGTCCATAAATACCAAGGAGGTCTATATTTTAAAAAAAAACATAATTTAGATTTTACCTCTCAAACAATGTTTTTGTCCAAAATAATTTTGAAAAGAGCACCCTTTTATTGGAATCACATCCATTTAATTTACTATCAAAACAACACTGTCCCACTTTAACCCCATTTTTATTGTTTTTGTAACAACTATAATTCTTAACTACTACAACAAGAACACCTTAATTCTGATCAATACTAGTAACCCTACGTTATAGCAACCACAGTCCATAACTACTATAATATAGATATACTTCATCTTCGATTAATACTAGTCAATATTATATTTGTAACAACTACAAATTATAACTATGACAAAGATAATTCATCTTTAATCAACATTATGTTGTAGCAGTTAGCTACTACAAATGTGTAGTTATAGTAGACTAGTAGTTACGAAATCATAGCTGCTGTAATTGTGTAGCAGCTACAATCCCATAGCAGTTACAACAATATAAAAAAAAAGAATAATTTTGTGAACAAAAATAGAGTGAGGCGAGATGAAGTGTTGTTTTGATAATAAATGAAAAAGGGATGCCCTTTTAATTTTTGCCCAATATATCTAGAAATTGAAACTTTTCATGTATGGTAGTTGACTTGTAGAACCTTTAATAGATATGTTATTCAAAAGCATGCTTATGTTTGCAATCATATCTTAGCTATTTGTTTTCTAAAGGACACAAAGTATATGGAGAAAAATGTGACTTGTCTATCGGAACATAATATGATGAAATCTGCAGTTTGTCAAATGTGAATCACTAATTTACGACACGAAAGAGCTGAGATCAAACAATTAAAGCAGCGATTTAAAGCACAAGACTTTTTAAGACAAACACTATATTGGTGAAAAATTATAGAGAGAGAGAGAGAGAGAGAGAGAGACCTTTGCAATTGTGCGTCACATATCAGATGGTTTCAAGTCCCATCCACTGGGCCTCTTCCTAACACGCCGGAAGGGTTGAACTTTGATATCTTGCTCCTCACGTTGTTCATCTTCATCCTCACTTTCACTTATCCACCCATAACAGGGGCGCCTTTTCTGTTGTGGTTCTGCAATTTGATTTGGTTGACTTGGCTGAACTGCTGCAGTAGTTGACTGACCTAGACCGATGGGGTAGGTCACCAAATTATGGTTCGTGTCTGTGCATGAGATGTCTTTCCAATCTACAGATTGCTCTAGAGTGCAAAACTTGTATCATAATGATGATGATGACAACAACAAAAGGCGAAGAGATGGGAGCTCAGAAAACATCTAAATAAGAGATAACAATGCCTATCTCACCAGTCTTCACAATTTGTTTGCTAGCAGTGTCTAAAGTTCTGGTGCCTTCTTTTGCTTTTCCCGCCTAAAGAATTTGAAAAGGCAGATATATAAAAACAGACTGAGAATCGCATGCACATGAAACTACCAAAGTTATCATTTAGGGTAACATAAAGTCCATGAACAAGACATCTGCTTGAGAAAGAACCAATCAGAATCTGGATAGCATTGAGTAATACATCAAAAGTAAATTGAATAGAGTTGTTTAGAAACTTTAGTTGAGATTTCGAAATAGTAACCAGAATCAAATGACATGTTACTCGCTAAGAGATACAACTGAATAAATGTTAACAAATATGAAATGTATATACTAAAGAAAGAGTTGTTTAGTAGAGATCTTGAAATAACCATCAGCATATTATTTGTTACAATATATCAGCCCCATCCATGATGTCAGATGATCGTATTTTTTTTTTTCTTTAGTAGATTAAAAAGGCACTAGTGTCCTACTTTTTAGCTGAATCTGTGTCTTACAAGGTGATGAAGGGTCATCCCTTGATGAGTTCTCCAGAGTTTTTGTTAAGAAAAAACTTTTCTGAAATTGGAGCCTAGACCTACTTTCTATGGGCAATTTGATGTGGGTAAAAAAAACACAAGAACATAAACATATCATTTTACAAATTCAAATAAACTTACATTCCTATAGTTAAAGATGAACTGGCCTACAGTTTGCTAGTATAAATTCGAGTTTACGGGATTCAGAATGAGATTTGAATCATGGAAATATATGTATCCTTTATTTAAGGGAGATTAAAGTAAAACCACCTGATCATTGAGTTTCTATCTTCCATCTATAGTTAAATTGATTCAGGAGGTAGAGAACTAAAATCATCTAGATGAGAATGCTTCATTAAATTCAAGTTGGGAATTATCATTTAAACATTCCAAAACAAAACAGATTGCTTTTTTTTTAGGAATAAAAAAGGTCCTGTGGATTCTTGGTCCCAAGGAGACATAACGAACAAAACATCCAGCAATAGTTCCATTTGTAGATGATACGGTCATGTCACATGCTCGGGCAATATAATCATGAAAGGCAAGACCTGCAGAAGCTCAACATAGCTAGCTGGCAACCATTAATGAAGGAACCCTCACGTAAGTCTACATATCCTCATAGAGACCTAATTTCTAACTTACGGGCGACAATTAACCATAGTTGGAAGCAAGTAAAACCAAATGGAGGGTACAAAACCATAGGTACATGACTAAAATTAAATATCCTCGATGGGCCTATGACTTGAAGAGTGAGTAAGTTGCCACAAAATTTGGAATATAAGAATTCTCAGCTACATGTTTCAGGATAACTAATTATGGCATGGTTCTCTTATCCACACGACACAGGTCTTAAAGAGTAATACCCTCCAGAATTATCATCACAAAGTGGAAAGTCTAACTGCCTCTTCCACCATAGAATGATATCAACAACCAAGAAAGCCGGAAAACTTGCAAACTCAGATGGTGTACCTGCCTAGCATCTTGTTCTTGATCATCCAATATGGTTTCAAGGACAAGCTTATAAGTATCTTCTTCAATAACATGCCATGCAGCATCATCATCATAAACCTACCAGATTTCATAACTTGAGTTTGTAAGGCACTTTAAAGACTGAAATCAACAAAGAAGGCATCTTACTTTCAGAAGTTTGTTGACAGTAGCAACAATGGTTTCCTTCGTGAAACCGCAAGGGAGCAATGCATCAATGGCAGCATCTATCCTCTTCATCCCCACCTGTATCATTCAAATGCCAAAGCAATTTTGCTGAAAAGCTAAATGATGTCCAATATGTTTTGGTGCCTACCTTCTTCCTTCTTGGAGCCATGTGCCACTTAAGTACCACGGAACAAAGACAACAGTTCTCAATTACCACCTCCTACCACAACCTTTTTGCCTCTTCTTCTCTTGGCAGTGAAAAAGGAATGTGGTGCTGCCAGCCTCCTCAAAACAATGAGCTCAGCGATTTACCAACTCAACCTGCAAAGCTAAGAAGTAAGATTGGGTTCCACAGCTCTCCATGATGAGACAGGGAAATCAAAACAGGTTTTCACACTTGCAAGCTGCAAAAATATTAGTCTCAATAAACTCATGATATGCATTTCATTCAATAAGGAAAGCAAAGCATGTCAATATTCTCCATACCATGCTCATGATCTGTATCACATGCACAAAGTGCAGACCAACAAAGCATGTCAGTCTTCACGTCGCAATCCTCCTGATTTGAATTTCATACACAAATTGCAGGTCTATAGTGCATACAATACTCACCTCCACATGCTCATAATATTTGACAAGACATATTCATAAAGAGTTACTTAAAACATTTTTTGTAATGATTAGAAATAATTTAAAGAGATATATAGCATTATGCCAACTCATTGAATTTTTCAAACTTTGGTCATAGAACAGTAGTGCAACAATATACCATATCTTGCAATCTGAACAATAAAGGTCCTTGAACAGTTGAAGAATTAAATGACAGTTGAAGGTAAAACCAATTACTTGATCAATTATGGTTTATGACAGGGAAAAAGTATAACAGCAGAAATTTGGAAAAAAAAAAACAGTTAACTTTTTCTTTATTGTTTAGCACAAGTTGTTTGTTTACCCAAAAAAAAAATGAAAAACAAATGACTAACAACTCCCTGTTACATGTTCCTGTCAAGTTCAAATTACATTTTTTATTGGGAAAATACTGTTCACTTTCATGCCATTCTGCGGCTATATGCACAGATACTTCAACTAAGTTGAGACGCTGAATGAGATAAAAATCATTCAACGATTTTTACCTAAAATAAGCCACGCTGAGATAGAACTGAGCCCCAAAATGGCTACTAGCCGGAAATGAGCAACAAATAAGAATAAAGGAGGCGATTTAAAGTCTTACAACCTGTCGGAGAAAGGAGGAGACGGTCTCAGGTGGTGGCTCGCGGAGAAAGGAAAAGAGATTCTATTGCCGATAGCATCGAGATACGGTTAGGACGCGAAGATGGCGAAGCCAAGGAAGAGCTCGGGATCGAGACGGCAAATGCGAGTGATCGGCGGCGGCGAAGAAAGCGAAGCGGATAGGGGATCGGCTGCGTGCCCTGAAATGGAGCTGAACTATAATTACCACGAAGCAGTGAAGGTTCTCCCGTTGGATCTGAACTAGACGGGTGATCGACGGTAGCTATTAATAAAATGCAGTTAGGTGGGCGTTTGGTATAGGAGCTTAGAACGAGAGGAATGATTCATTCTTAACATTTGTATTTAGTTGATGGAATGAAATTAAAATTTTAGAATGAAATTAAACTTTTAGGATGGAATATGAAATCTTTAGGTATATGAAACTCATTTACTTTCTTGAATTTCGATGGAATTGAAAATGAGAATTAATTTTTAATAAAAATATTTTTAATATATTTATTCAATTTTTATTTTCTATCATTTTCTCTTTTTTATTCTCTCTCATCAACTCATTCTCTCCTTATTTTATCGTTACTTTCTTTCTTTTAGTATATTTTCTCTTTCCTTAATCTCTCTTATCATATACTCTTTCTCCTTATTTTCTCTATCACACTTTCTCTCTTCTCATCCTTTCTCATTATATTTTCTCTCTTATCACACTATTTTTTTCTCATTTTTTTTATCACATTTCTCTCCTTAATCTCTTTCATTACAAACTCTCTCCTCATTTTCAATCATCATACTCTCTCTCTCTTCATTCTCTCCCATCATACTTTCTCTCTCATCATATTTTCTCTTTCCTCATCCTCTCTCATCATGTTCTATTTCATCACAGCCCCCTCGGGATGGTCTAGTGGCTAACACATGAGGTGTTATTATCACCATGAGTATGGGGTTCGAATCTCAACAAAACCGAGATAAATATCTCCCTTATGTGCTAGTCACTATTCCAAAGGCTAGTAGTCGTCTGTGATTTACCTCCCTCGTGTTGGCTCTGGGACGGGTTGACGAGGGCACTAGGGGCAAGCGTATTCGCCTTTTGCCACCATGTTCTATCTCATCACACCATCTTTCCTCATTTTCTCTTTCATCACACTTTCTCTCTTTTTATTCTTTGCTATTATATTTTCTTTCTCATCATACTTTCTCTCTAATTATTATCTTTCATCATATTTTTTTTCACATTCAATTTTTTCTCAAATCTATTTTTTCTTATTTTCCCTTTAAAGGTAAAAAAAATAATTTATTCCAATAGAAAATATTCGATTAACCAAACATTTATTTTAAAAATAATATGTTGGATATAATTATCCCTATTAGGTGGGCTTATTTGTAAGTTGCATACGTAGATCCGAACCCTTTAAAGTGATCTAACTTATGTCTAGTGGGTTTCGGGTAATTGGATGTGGATCTCATATGTGTAGA
>JBBMJZ010047808.1:0-43640 GCA_037833815.1 Zingiber zerumbet
TTCCTTTTTCAAGAATTAAGTACAAAATTGAACTTTGTTACCCAACACTTATGAGAATAATCAAATCGTGTTTGGTGTTGGATGGCTTCTCAGTGGTAGTTGGGCATAGTAGAGCCGTAGCAAGATAGCAGTAGGAAGTCAGAGCAATTGGAATGCCAAAAGGATGAGTAGAATCTTGTAGAATTGATATTAATGAAGCCTTGGTCGAAATGGTCTTTTAAAAGGTGTGGAAGGCGCCTTCCATAGCCTTAAATATGCCTCCAATGTGTAAAATCTAATCCCGAATAGTTCGCTTCTTATTGTTAACAAAATCTAATTTTATCCATTGGAAGATGCCTTCCAAGCCTTCGAAAGCACTTTCCATAAATAGTACATAAGGCACCTTTCATCACCTGAAATGTGTCTCGGGTACTATTCATCCGAGGTCTTTTGTGCCCTCTTTGCCCTACAAAATGTGTTAGTCCAACATAAAAATATTTAACCTATAAAACAAGATTAGCACAATAATAATATGATTAATTTATGACTTAGACCCTATCCTCTATATTAGAATCTAGTTAGGGTCTCAATTTAGGTTTATGAAATGGACCTAAATTGGACAGATGCCTACTGTCCCTTCAACCGAGACACATTCTCACTGAGTCACTCTCTTCCAGTGACTTACCTTCACTTGCCAAGTGTCGAGTTACATTTTTGACGTCTAATTTGATCCACCAGGTCTTCTTACTGGAATCACACATCTAGACTTCCTCCCGTCGGGAATTGAACATCCTGACCTCCTACCACAATCCCATAACTAGACTTTGCCAATCAGGAATCGGACATCCTGACTAGACTTCCTACCTGGTGTCAAGTCCTCTTGACCCATCAAGTTAGTCAACCTTGCACACTTGATAATAAGGTTAGATTAACAACACATCTAACTTTAATCCATTTGTCATTTATCAAAACTAAAGTTTGATCATTGGTGCTAAATGCACCAATAAGTTCCACTAAGCCAAATACATCATCGAAGCCATATCTTCCTAAACATGCATAGACAAAGCTTCCCTAACCTACTATCATCTAAAACTTCTCCAGTATTATTTGTCAAGTTAAATTTTGTCCCTAATTAAACTAGTCCTTATTACCCAGCCGAGTAAACTATTATTTTGGAGGTGTCAACTAATTTAGTGCCTCCCCTTGAATTATTGAACTTGGGTTTAAGTTTTAGGTTTATGTCGATTGATTTTATAGTTGTAATAAACTGATTGTAACTTGAGTTTAAATTAAATTTGTAGTTAATTACTTTAAGTTTAGTTTTTAAGTTTGATTTATTTGATTTCATTTTATTTTTTAGGTTTGAATTTAGCTTAGTAGGTTCAAAGGTTGAGTTATTTGGTTTTATGTATTATATTTTATTTTTAGGTAAATAGTATTGATTAAGTCATGTGTGCTTGGTTAGACAAGCTTTTGAAACTCAAGTTTTAGGTTGTTTCTTGTTTTGGCTTATAAGTGATATAAATATTTTATTTATTGAGTTAGACTTATATCCGAGTCTAGATTTGTTGTATACAGCTCGTTATAATCCAAGTATTATATCAATGTACTTAGATCTTGTTGTAAATTTTTCTAAAAGTTCTTTTAGTTCAATTACTTCATTTTTTAATTTAAAATTTTCCTCCTCAAGTTTTAGAACTTGAGTTAGAATTTCATATTGAATTGGTTCAGCCATTAGATTTATTTTAAGTTGTTCTTTTAGGTTTTGATTTTCTTTAAGAAGTTGATTAATTTGAGTTTCTGATTTTTCTAACTTTTTGTTCAAGCATGCAATGATTTTAAAAAAGCTGGTAGTTAGGTTAGAATTTACCTCATTGAAACCTTCGAAAATAAGTATAGACACGTGACTTAACTCGTATTCTGACTTGTCATCTTCATCAGCTTCACTTTCTGATTCTGGCCCGAATGCCATCAACGCGAGGTAGTTCTGTTGCTTTGGTTCTTTGATGTCTCATTCTTTGGAGAATGATTCGTCCCAAGTTGCTTTTAATGTCTTCTTTCTTCTAGTAGTCTTGGGTTTGTCTTCTTTTAGCTTCGGACACTCGTTCTTGTAGTGTCCCTTTTTGTTACACCCATAGTAGGTAACGCTTGATTTATTTAACTTGATCATCTTCTGAATATCCTTTTTGCTGAAATCCTTCTTTCTTCTAGTAAACATCTTTTGTTCTTCTTTATTTGAGTTTGGGATAGACTCAAATTCTGGCTCAGGTTTGTTCCTGTTCTTGACTTCTTTTGAGGGACCTACAAAAAGTACAACACCTTTCTCGGACCTTTTACAGTTAGTTTTCTCATGGAGTTCGAGTTCACAAAAAAGTTTGTCTAATTTTAATTTAGATAAATTCTTCGAAACCTTGTAGGCATTAACTATAGATGTCTACAATTCGTTTCGCGGAAAAAAATTTAAGGCGTACCTGATCAGATCACTTCTCAAGTTGATGTCTGATTAGGTGAAGACGTTCAGGATGTTCTTTATTCTGGTGTGGAGCTGACTTGCGGTCTAACCATCCTATATTTTAATATTAAATAAACTGTTCAAAAGTAAGCCTCTCTTTGTTACCTTTGAATCGGTCGTGCCCTCGTGTAATTCAACCAACTTGTCCCATAGCTCCTTCGCATTCTCATGCGGATTGATGCAGTTCAATTCTTCCTACACTGGATTATGTTCGTTGCCTTCGAGCCGTTCGGAGCCTTTTTCTTATCTTCCAAATTCCATCTTTCTGGATTGAGTAGTACTTTAGTTGCTTCATCTATCGGCGCCCTTTATCCTCGTCAAACGGTGAACCATTAATCGATATCTGTTTTCAAGTATACCTCCATTCTTCTCTTCTAGTAGGGGAAGTCACCCCCACTAAAGAGTGGAGAGCAGTGCTATAACCTTCGTTTTGGGTCATTAAAGATGGAACCTTCCACACAAAAAATAAACTAATAAAAAGATCCCAAGACTAGGTCTTGGATTAGTAGTGTGGAGATGATAAGCACAAAAAGAAACTCGACTGATGTTGCACCAATTCAGAGTATTTTACAATGCGAAAAACTTGTCCAAAATAGGCGATTGCACTAATTTAAACTAGATCAAAAATCTTAAAATAGAATGAGATTTAAAAAGAAAAAAACAAGAAAATCCCTCTTTGCTTGATTGGTGGTTGTACCAATTCATAACGTAACCTCGCTCTAATACCACTTGAAGGGTCATTAAGATGCTAGGGGGGGTGAATAGCATTCGTCACTTTTTCAAAAGTCACAATAATACGCAGCGGAAAAGAGTCACGAAAATATAAATGCTAACACAAGTAGTTTTACTTGGTTCGGAACCTTCGACGAATCATACTCTAAGGCCCACGCTCGTTGGGTGTTTATTGGGCAATCACAATCAATTCGAATATCTGAGTTATAAAATTTTAGTACATGAACGGTAAAAGAGAAGTTACTGACAAGAAGAAAGTATGAACAGAGTTTCTTAATCATCGGTTGTCGGAGCATCTTTTCAAGATCGTCAGAGCTTTCTTGGAGCAGCGCACAAGAACGAAAGTTATAGCAAATGTTGTTTTGAAGCTGCTGGTTGAAGTCTCCTTTTATAGCCTCGTTCGGGTACCTAGACTGTACTGACGTGGTGAACTCTCGTCAAAACTTTATCCTAAAGTTTATCCAGCTCCGGTGCTCGGACCCCATCCAGGTGCTTGGACTGCTAACGTGGGTCAGCCAATCACTGAGCTCCAAACACACCACGACATGAAATTTCTCCTATCCAGGCACCCAAACCGCCCGGGTGCCTGGCCAGGCACCTGGGCGGGGTTGCTTCCTCTGCAAAACTTGCCCAGGTGCCTAGAACAACTCCGGACGCCTAGATCCCTTCTGGGCGCCTGGACCTCTCTTTTCTCCAATTTCTTTCTTGCAACAAAGAGTTAGTCTAGGTAACAATATATTTAACCCACAAAACAAAGTTAGCACAATAAGGTAGCAGTATTAATTAGATCGTGTCTCTCCGAGATCAGGATCTAGTCACGATCTCAATTTAAATTTCTGAAATAGACCTAAATTGGGCGTGCGCCTAATGTCCCCAAATGAGACTTGTCCTCATTGGATCACTCTCCTCCAATGCTTACCTTACTTATCAATCGCAGACTTCCTTGATGTCGATCCTTTGACCTACCAGGACTTCCTGCCAGATCTCAACCAATCTCGACTTCAGCCAGCTGTCAACCCAACTAGACTTCCTTTTGCTAGATCTCAACCAATCTAGACTTCAGCCAGTTATCAACCCAACTGGATTTCCTTATACCATATTTCAACCAATCTTGACTTCATGTCAGCTATCAACCTAGTTGGACTTCAGCCTGGTGTTTCAGTACACTAGGCTCATCAAGTTCTGCACATTTGGTAAAATGTTAGACAAACAATACATCTAATTTTAACCTATTTGTCATATATTAAAACATGATTATTAGTGCAACTTGTACCAATAAAATAGGAAGAAAGAGGTGTGGGTGGGTGGGGAAGAAGTGGGGCGGAAAAGAAAAGAAAAGAAAGGAGGTGGGGGTTGGCTTGCTCGAAAAAAGGACGGAATAGGGAGGAATGAGTATAATAATAATCTAAAGGATGAGTTCTGAAATCAGAGGTATTAAATCTATTTTTTAATACTGATTCTCATCTACCCAACATCAAGAATACAAATGAAATAAATTTCATTCTTATTTCAGCCTTCTAAATCCGTTTAGCAAGCACCCTCATACAATCATAGGCTTAGTATTATTCTTTTCGAATTATAGTTGATTAAATAATAATACCGTAACTAAATTAAAGATTCATAAAAAAAAAATTAATATTCAATTTAATAAATTTATTTATATAATAAAAGATATGAGTTCATTGACGTTTATAAAATAAGTTTAAATACGTGAAAATATAACACTATATGTATCTAAATTATAGGACAATAATGCCGTTAATTGAATTTGATTAAAAAAAGAGTTAAGCTTAAGTTCAATAAAAATAATAATAAATAAACATGAATAAATTTAATAAAAACTAAATAAATAATTTAAACACAATTCAACTTAACTCGTTTATTATCTCTGTTAATCGTTTTCTTGATCTCTAACCTCTCTAAGACTCTAACTGGAGTATTTTTTTTTTTACCGTACCAACTGCTGCGTAACTGGTGGTCCTTATTTATTTTAATTAAAATATTAATAAATATCTATATACAAGACTCTTTTATTTATTTTTCTAAATTACTTGAAAAAAATTGATAATAAAATATTTTTTTATTCTTTAAAATATTAATAAAACCTTCAAACTAATTTAAAAAGTTAATAAATTAGATTTTAGGTGAATCGGTCGGTTGAAGCGAGCCGACTTCGATGGTCGGCGCCGCGAGCCGTCTTCGATCGCCATTAACGCGCTGTGCTTCGAGAGTTCGAGCACTCACCTCGAGGTCGACCAGCCTCGCTCCATCTCGATTGACATCTCCTTCCCCCTTCTTCTTCTTCCTATAAATCTTCCTCCGTCGATCGGATCGAACTCTTTTGAAGTAGGGTTCTTCCGCCGCCGCCAGCCATGGCCGATTCCAAGGAGGTGACCGCCGCCGCTTTTAACCGCCCTCTCTCTGTCGGCTATCTTCTCTTCGGCTGATGGTTCCTCTTTTGTTCGGCAGGAGAATCACAGCACGGGCGGGTGGATGTCGGTGCCGGCGTTCGGAGAGTGGGACACCAAGAACGGCGTGCCCGACTACTCCATGGACTTCTCCAAGATCCGCGAGATGCGCAAGCACAACAAGAACCCCTCCCGCGCCAGCCTCGGCAACGAGGAGGAGCTCAGCAAGCTCGCCGGCAACGGATCCGAGGGAGAGGATCGCCACCGTCGCCGACGCAGCGATCCCGAATCGGATATCCACCGACCCCCCATCCACCACCGTCACGGTTCCCCTACCGTACGCTCTTTTCTCCGACTTCTTCCACTGATTTCTGCATCTATTTCTGGTTCCCCTACCGTACGCTCTTTTCTCCGACTTCTTCCACTGATTTCTGCATCTATTTCTGTTCTGTTTACTCTTCTGATTTCCGCTAACATAGAAAACTGGGATTTTGTTTGAGAAAGTGAGATAATAACAGTGACAGATCGATTACAACGCGGATAAGTTTATGAAACAATTCCTACAAGAAAAAAAGTTCTTGAGCTAATTCTTGATGAAAAAAAAAAGAGTAAATCTTGTCGACATGGTTGGGCATTGGAAGAACAATGAAAACTTTTCACCTACTTCCTCCCGCAATTACTTACAATTATTTCAGTTTTCTTGATCGATTGGTTGCTCTTGTGAATTCCATTTAACCTAAAAAGGGATTTTGTTTGTGAAACAATAAGAGAGTTTTTGAGTAATTTTTGGCAAGGAAAAAAAAAGAGAAATTTTATCGGCAGTGTTGGACAAAAATTTGCCACTGGAACAATAATGATTACTTGCCAATTTTGGACAAATTTACGAAAGTGTTAGGCCACAGAATTTGTTTACTAAGGTCTGGGCCATGAGATTGAGATGGCCACGAAATGAATTGATATCATTAGGATGGCAATGGAACCCACTGGGTGTTTTTTACTATTGATCTTCTGCTGTAGGGAAGTAGACAAATAGTTAAAGACAACTGTGGTGGTGGCAGGCAGCCTACATTGATAGTTGTGGCAGGCCAGACTACATTGATTCATTGATAGAGATTGATCAGCCCCCAGTACGGACTGCAGTGCAATGGTAAGTGGTGGGATGAGCTTCCTAAGTAATGAAAGTTTGAACAAATCTAGGACATATTATACATGAAAAGTTCGAATTACTTGTGAGGACCGTCCATTGTGACTCGTATGTGCTTCCTAATTTACTCTAGTGACTGATGAGAAACTTTTGTGGGACCGGATTGGGTCATCTCTAGAATTAGTCGGATCATAAAAGTTGGATAATCTCATTAGGGATGAATATTTTGAAAATCGACCATAAGTTGTGTTTTGGATTTATCCGATAGGTGAATCAAGAAGAAAAACCGTCTATCTCTAGACTTAGTCAAGTGAAACCTAAACACCTAAATTATCAAAAAAAAAACTCACAACTAAAGCCTTTTTATCAGCTTGTATTGTGTAGATAACTAAGGAAATGAGCCCCAGTTCTTATGGTCAACAATTGTTTTTGTTTTGGATTTGAATACTTTCTGTCAAATTTGTTAATCTTTAAAGTAAGTCTGAGTCATATTCTGACCAAACTTTTTCTTTTCATATCTGTCACACATTCTGTATTCTAGGAGTGAATATTGAGTTAATTATTGTCATCATATATCAGTTTTGGAAAGCAAGATATATTTATATGGGAGTATCATATTAAAGGCAAGTAAATCACGGGGAAAATTTTTACTTTAGTGCAACGTCCCTTTGCAAGAAGATCAGGCATCTAACGAGATATTTTATACCTACTGGAAATTGACCACAAGACCTATCGGAGTAAACATCTATGCAAATATCAACTGTGTCAACCGGAACAAGATATGTTTATATGAAGATTACTTAGAGAATCATTATCGAAGATGCCACGTAGAACCTAGTTAGTCTATCTGTTATTTGAACATGGTTTCAGGTCAATCCACAATGATTAGCATGGTCAAAAGTTGTCATTCTTCCCATCGATCAATATGTTAATATGAAGATTACTTAGAGAATCATTATCGAAGATGCCACATAGAACCTAGTTAGTCAATCTGTCATTTGAACATGGTTCAAGTGTTGATCCACAATGATTAGCATGGTCAAAAGTTGTCATTCTTCCCATCGATCGAGACCAATACTATGTCATTATAGGTAAATGTCATTTGTCTTGGTTGTTATGCTCGAGGATTACCTACTAATTTATATGTTTATATCTTGTCACGAGACCTATAATATTGGGTCGCTTAGGGTGAATGATATGCTCTCGTAGTTACTAAGATTTTTCTTTTTTCAATTTTTTTGGATGATGCTTCCTTTAATTTTGTTAGTCAATCATGAATGAAACACCACAAAGCAAAGGGAAGAAAGTACCAGTCAAAGCACTAGGGACAATAAAGAGTGGCACCAAAAAAGGTGCATAAATATCCTATACTTCTGTTTGTTCCGGTTCCAGTTGTTGTAGTCCCAGTTTAATTCTTTGAGATACAATAAGAAATCAGCACTAATACTAGATGATGTTGGAGGAGCATTATTTAATATAAGTAGAGCTTAGCAACCATTAAAAATTAAACCGACGAAAAAATCAATTAATTGGATTGATTATTGAATTAATCAAATTTTTTAGGGATAGACTAATGCATAATATCAGTCAATCGCTATGGGACAAAGTCAGGGTTGAATTCGATGGTTTTTAGATTATTTTTTTTTTAAATCAATTTAGATATATCAATTAATTGATCGTGACATATCAATAAATTGATTTGATTTAATCAGTTTAATCAAAGTTCGAATTCAATCAATTCAGTTATTTTAATTGAGATTGTGCTCACTCTTAAATACGAGTCTTCAAAGATTGTGAGTCTGATTTACTAAAATGCTAGAAAACTTGATGTTCTCAGGTGATGCTTCAGTATTAGTAAAGCTTATTATATATTAATTCCATTGTTTTAGTTGATACATTTATATTTGGAGATAAACAATAAACTAGCTGATGAAAAAATATTATAAGATTAAATCTCCGCATTCTTTGGAGTGTGCCAAATTATGACACTCCAAGCGTCGATATGGCAAGTCAAAAATCCAAATTTAGATATAGAAATGATAGTTTAAGTTCGCCCACACTAACAAAACCTTGACTTCTTGGGAGAGGAAACGAAAATAGTCTGTTCAATGTCTTCTTATTATTTTTAATTGTTCAATTTGGTGTCCGCAGAGGAGGAAGAAATTCAGGGAGTACTTCCAGTGTTGTATAGGTGCATGAGTGGGACTTGTGGCTGTATGCAACCGCACAGGACCAAGTTCTCAAGTTTGAATGCTAATGGTGTTATTTGCAAGTTCTAAAGGGCAGCATGATGTATGAAGCTCCCGTCATGCGGAGTCCCAGGGAAGGATCTATTGTACACAGTCTTACCCTTCTTTTTGTAAGAGGCTGTTATTTGTAAGTTCTCTAATAAAAAAAATCTTATAAAATAAATTGTATGTTACTGAAATTCTGACTCTCGACTCTTTAATGTTTGCTTTTCTTAACTTCTTGTCATGAATGGAACTTGGTAAGCATAAAATTTTTTCTAGGGTGGTAAATAAACCAAGCCAAGTTAAATTTTATATTATTCAAGTTTATTTAATAAGGTAATCGAATCAAGTCAAATCAAGACTAAAATAAATAAAGCTGTTGAAATGATTGTTTAAATTGATTTTAATTTTTTTTTTAAATTTAAACTTGATTCATTAAATTTTCAATTCAAAATTATTGGATTGTTTGAAATTTTTATATTTTAAATTTATTTGATAGATTATTAAGTTTAATAATAGAGATTTATTTTAAAAATTTATTTATTTATTTAACACATTAATAAATTTTTTATTGATGAATATTGATTAACATTTTCTATTGATGGATATTATTTATAAATGTTGTTTATAAATATTATTCATAAGCATTGTTTGTAAATATTATCCACATATATTAACAAATTATATATATTCAACTTATTCGTTTAGTTTAACAAACGTGTTCAATTACTTGAGTATTGAAAAAATATAAGCAAGTTGTTTTTAAAACGATCATTAAATTTGTTCATGAACATTTCGATTTATTATAGCTCTAGTTTTCTCTTTGTCCGACACATTTACTAGTATTTATTGGGAATTTACCAATAATTGAAATGATAAAGAAAACAAGATTGACAAAAGTGCATCCTTAAAAAATTTGCTCGTCTGTGTAAGTAATTCAAATCCATACTCAAAGACAACTCCCAACAGAAATACAGCTTCCGAAAAGTAGCTTGTTTGATCCTACTCAAAGATGGTGCAACTCTAACTCGAGTCGCTGTACGAGTTTCACCTCTTCTCATTCAACAGTGAATCAACCTCTTTTACTCGTCTACAGTTTCTTGATGATCTGAACCACATCTTCATCCTCAAGTTCATGTTCCTGTACCATTAAGTGAGCTTCACAACCGAGTATTATCATTGCGAATTTAAAGTAAACTCGACAAAATAGATCATTACCTTGCCCACTCTTTGTGGTTTATGCTTTGCACTCGAACCCCAAACCAATGCACTGCATACAAGTAAATGAATGGGGTCATCTTGGAAGAATGAAGAGAAGAAATACAGTGGCACAACTTAAGGCAAGATGACTAACTATTTATATTGCTTCAGCATGTCTTTATGAATTCTATTACAAAAATCTTCTATGGTTCTCCTCTTGGATGAAAGGATCACAGGGTCCTCATAATCCGGATTCAAGCCCTTTGGCTTTGTGTATATCCGAACAAGATCGAGATACTCCCATATCTTTTCTAGAAGGCCATCGAGGTTCCACTCTAGGTGAGCACTGTTTTGCAGTTACACTATACAATCAGTCGCTTGAAGAATATCTTTCTATAAGAATCCTCTTAAAACTCGACCAACCATGTTGCGGGTTTAATATAGGAACAAAAGGAAATGAAAGATAAGTTGATACCTGACCGGACAGTAGTGTGGAAGCTTGTCTAGGATTTCTAATTCTTCAACCGTTATCTGGTCTATCTTGTTTACGGCGTAGATGCATGGAATGTAAACTCTGCTGCCTTCAATTACATCAATTAGATCATCTGCTGTAGCATCGTATCTCAGGGAAATGTCAGCATTATGTATCTTGTACTCGCTACATATTGCCTTGACTGTTTCAAGGTCCAACTGTGTATTTGTAACGGTGGAAGTGAAGTTGATGCCACCTTTGTCTTTCTTTCGGAATGTTAAGTTAGGGGGTTCCTTGTTTAACCTGCCATTTGATGAAAGTATTAGGGCGGCTATGCCTTTGCAATCAGTGAATTTGTAAAGAGAGAATCAGCTTGGAGTTTACTCAAAATATTGATATAAATGTAACAATATTTGATACTTTGTAACAACTACAAATAGCTTTCAAAACATGTAAATCATGAACTCTTATGCGTCAATAACTCAAATCAAATCCTTGAATGAAAATGTCCACACAAAACTGTGCTGCACATGCGCATCAAGTTGCATACTGAATTGCAATCTATCTGATCATTGATTTGTATCAGGTACTTTCAATGTCTGTATCGAAAAATCCACTAAATGTCAGCTTGAGCTTATGGCAAAGAATAATTCAGTTGAATCAACAATACACGCGAACGATCCCTGCCACTGACGCCCTTAAGTTGGGTGCCCAGATGTAGTACATCGGTTATGGTATATGGCCTCTAAGATTGATCCTCAAGGACCACGACATACATGATCACTAGAAGCCCATTAACCAACAAACACCATCAATAGCGAGAGTAAACCACAAAAAGGTGGAAAAAAAAAAACAGAATCTTATGTTAAATAGGAACTAAAGCTCAAACTTTTAGTGAGGAAAATGCTATACCAATAGAAGAAGACCATTGATCTAGATCCAAAAAGGTTCATAATTTTGAAAACTCATCAGATTATATGATACTATAAGCATGCTTTGAATTTTCTACAATAATATGAAAAAGACAGGCTATATTGGAAGGAATTCCTTGATATCTGCTTGCTTCTGAAATGAACTTCCAAGATTAGTTTTTTGCAGATTCAGACGTAGATGATCACTAGAAACACACTAACCAACAAGGCCACCAACAAAGAGAAAAGACACAGGTGATAAAGAAACCAGAATCTTATGCAAAATAGGAACTAAAGCTCAAAACTCTAGGGAAGAATGCCATCCAAAAAAGGTTCTCAATTTTGTCAAAAGCAAGCTTTAACCTGCAATATAAAAAAGACAGGCTATATTGGAAGAAATTCCTTCATATCTGCTTTTTTTCAGAAAAGAACTTTCGCCGTCCTTCAGTTTTTTTTTATTATTAAGTCTCAGGGCTTCATTCTGACATAGATGCCCTGAAGCTTTAAGAACTGTTGCAACATGGCTCTTTGTTGTTCAAGAATGATCTTTTGACGTAATATTTGAACAGTGCCTGGGGACCCAATGGAGTACCAATGGCAACTAACTAGACAATCAGGAGAATATAAAGAACTAGCAAATCTACATATCTTACAAGCAATTGATATCACCTCTAACTTTCTACATTTAACTCAGCAATACTAATATAAGAATAAATAAACTCATCTCCTACTTTACCTTATGCCAAATCCCTCAAGCTCCTTCTCAATAAGCCGCTTATGAGTTATTGGTTTGATAGCATCAAGAACAATCAAGATACAATTGCATGTCCTAGCTGTACTGATAACCTGACAAGTATTTGTTTCAGAATTAATGGATTTCGTAGAGCACATGGAGGATGGAGTCAAGGAGATAACAATCTTTAGGATGACATAACTATACAAAAGCATGAATTCTTCTTTTGAATCTATTTTCTTCAGAATGTCAAATTCTTTCAACAAAAGGCACCATGTTAACTGTGCAAACCTACTTCATACCTGCCTTCCTCTACCCTTTCCATCCTTCGCACCCTCAATGATCCCTGGTAGATCCAGTAACTAGAGAAAGTCAAAATGTTAGAATGTGACTATCTTACAAGAACAAAAAGTAGTAAGCTTCATTGACTAGAAAAACCACAGGAAGATGAAATGCAATGCAAAATGGGCTTTACCAATATGTGACATAAAACGAACAGGAACATGACCTGACATAGAGGAAATCTCACACAGTTAATTTAAAAGTAGAAATCTTATTACGAAAGCTGATATTGTTGCTGTTCATGTGGTTTTGAGGGGAATACATTTTTCTTATGTACAGCTAAAAATATCTATAATTTGCTTCTATATAAGAATTTCATCCTCCATATGAGATGAAACTTCTTTTATGTATCTAAAGACCATCTAAATAATGCTCCAATACAGCCTTAAGAATTTTGAGTTGGCGAAATCCCTCCTTTGTCTTCGCTGATGGCATATACATGGCTCAAGTCTTGTCGGGTCTTCAAAACTACCCATTGCGACAGCTCACTCAGTTCTGTAAAGTAAAGTTGTTTTATGGATTTTTTTTCACATAAATATCCTTTTTTCCAGTCTTTAATGCCAACATGTTCTGATTGCTTTGTGGAACCCAGTAAGAAGCTGAAAGTGGAAGATTTTAGTTGACAAAATCATGGGGACACTGAGGAATTGACTGATGCACAAGGTCAATATCTCTTCTCAGTAGAGACCATTTTCATCTCAATTTTATTTTTTCTTAAGCAGACTTTTTGAACCTGTAGCGTACATACTCTTTCAAACTTAAATAGCAAGATTCTGAGGTTCATCCTCAGAAACTGAGGCTGGCAGGCCCTTCAAAACCCCTCCATCACTTTCTCAACAATGACCTTGATATCAAAGTCAAACTATTTTACCAAACATTTGCCCCAGGAAACGAGACTATTAAAGCAACCAATTTCTGGGGCAAACGTTTGCTTTGTGGATGCAAACAGGAGGAAAGAACAACGATTATCCATTGCAAACGTCTGCTTTCTGAGGCAAATGTTAATGTGACTCTGGTACCAAGGTGGTTAGTCAGAAAGTGATAGAGGTTTAAAAGGGCATGTCAATCTCAGTTTCTGAGGATAAACTTCAAAATCTTGCTACCAAGAAGAGATATCAACCTTCTGCATCAGTCAAATGCAGTTACCAACCAGAATATTTCAGTTTCAGCATTAGCAGAACTGACAACAGAGTGAACTTTAATAATGGATAGATCTGGAGATCGAGTAGCCTGAGTTATGTATGGCATCTGTGACAATAAAGGAGGGATTCAGAAACTCAAAAGTCTTAAGGTTATTTAGATGCTCTTCAGATACAACAAGAAGTTTGCAAACTCATATGAAAGACAACATTCCTATATATGAGATGCAAATCGTAGATCTTTCAATTGATGAGATTCAAAACCATACGCACAACAGCAGCAACTTTCGATCGATAAGATTTATCTTTTCTTGTGTTTGAGATTTTCTCCATTTGACGTCATGCTATGTCTATATGTTTTATGGCATGTATATTGAACTAAATTCTCCAAGTAAATAAAAGCAGCAATTTAGCTTGTATCACTATCTTAATAAGAGAAAAATTAAAGGTAAATTCCAGGTCTATTATTTATGACTTTGGGACAAGAGGTATTTCATATCCCAGAACAGTCATGATTCTAAGTTGCACAATATATGGCTGTTCGGAAAACAGAAGATAACTGGGAACTATTTCTTAGAGACTGTTTATGATAACACAGCTGAAGTGCAGTGTCTATTGGTTAAATCTGGGGCATCATAAGCTGTAAGGTGCAAGACTTCTTTATGGAGAAGAATAGCAGGATGGTCTAGGAGGGTTGGCAGCAGGGTGTTTCAATTGCTACAATTAGACGAACAACTTTAGAGTATTTCAACTAAGCAATGCTCAGGCCTCAAGACAGTTGGCAGGAATGGATTTTGTTAACGAGCAATTATAGCAATTTTGTGATTTCAAACTTTTTAGTGAAACCTCATGAACAATACCAATCCTAACCTAGTTAAGGTTAGACTGTGCATTTGGTGGACTAGGGCTATTACTGGGGTCAATAAAGGGACCACAATCCTGTGTTTTATTCATTGTTGGTCTTCTAACTATAGAATTTATTTGTCACCTTTGAACATCACACCATTGAATCAATAAAACTTTCCTTATGACGAAGAAAGTTCTTATACTAGGTCATAAAAGGCTCTGCCTTATTTCTCTTTCATAAAATTTAATCTCATAAAACTTCCTCAGTCTTTGTCTAAGTACATTGATGGGAACACTAACTGTACAAAGAATAAGCAGACTCCTAGCCAGATAAGTCCTGGGTAAGCTAAGGAAGGCATTCAACCAAAAAATCCTAAAAATAGTCAGGGCAACGGTGACTATGAGATCCTTTACAGGTGAGGCTCAATGGAAGTAAACAGGTTGATATTAGGATAAGAAGAACAAGATATCCTCTCTCTTGACCTAGATTCATCATAAACCCAACTTCACCATTTAATTTACTTTTTACCGTTCACAATTACAGTTCACATTTGCTGTTCACTTCTATTGTTCACTAATTTACACAACTTAAACACGAAGCATAAAATTTTGGTATAGCATGAGACTAAGGCAAAGAAATCCATAGGGATGGATAGACTTGCAAGTAGCACCCCAATATGATAACATAGGAGTATATATACAACACATCATCCCAGTACTAAAAGAAAAATATACTTCTACAAAAGTGACTTAAAAATCAACAATACAATTTTTGTAGCCAAATATAGACGCCACAACAATACGGAGCAAATCAACATAGACGACAAAGATATAAAAGGAGGCCTGAGAAGTCTACTTTTACGGGCAAACCCAAAGTCAAACCTACAAAAACTTACTAAGTCAGAGAGAGTGGTGAAAAGAAATCATATTTAAATAAGGACAAACATGTCTGACGATTCAAACTCAAGAAAATATATACAAATACTATTACTTGTTTTGCATGTAATAAGTTATCATCAACTTATCCAACCAAGCAAAACTTATATACTTGAGAAGCTAAATTCAGACGTTTTTGATACGTCTTCCATCTACTCCATTGTTTCAGTCGATGATATAGAAGAAATACCTTACTGCTCTGACTACAAACTCGTAAATTCATTCCTTAATCCTCCGCAACTAGAAGATTATTCTAGTCCATACAAACTTAATGACTTAGACAAACAATGGGAAACACTATACCCATCAAAGGATATGGACTTAATGTTCCAACAGGTCCAAAACCCAAGACCAGACCAACTTGAGTGCATCCATGAGGGGAACTTAAAAGTAGAAACGTACAATGTTCCATGTTTTATATACGAATTCTATCCCTCCATACACAAACAAGGCACGTGCAAACTCGATAGAAAGCAAGTCTATATGCCTAGAACAAACTTTTGCTATTACACTACGCACAACTTCTCCCATTCGAGGAAGTACTCGAAATACACTTCTTGAAATAAGAGTGTCGGTGTTAGAAACCCAACTTAACCTCATAGAAGTAGAACTTACCGGTCTTCAGACCCAACTATCCTCACCCCCATCACTTGATAAAGGGAAAGGTGTATTAATCGAAGAGACCAATTCAGATAGGTATATGGTCTTCATAAAAACACCAAGTATTTGTAACATTAGTCGAACCACTGATATCCGGGTTCGATGCTTAGTCAATATCCATGGTCATGAGTTTAACTTGCATGCCAACGGCTACCAATTCGACTATAGATGTCACTATTTTTGGTATTCTATCATATGCTCTTATCAAAACTGCTACCCAACCTCTGGTTAGTACGCAGTTTGATGGTCAAAAACTCATTTGCACTAAGTTTGTCACAAATATCCACCTACAATTTTTTAATAATTGTGATACTTTTGGAACTCCCCTATCCCTTTCCAAGTTATGGATTAAGCATTTACTCCACCCAAATATCCACTTAATTTAGGGGTTAAACTTTCTCACTGCTCTTGACCGAGCCCTTCTCCTTACCAAAGATTATGCTATACTCCTTTCCACTTTCGTCGTTTCATCTATTGTGTTTGCTTATCCTTCCACCGTGCGCAAGTGTGGTGTGGTGATTCAGATGATGGATACAAAATACCATATAAAGACCAACTTCTTAACAAAATACAAAATTCAAAATGGCATTCCAAGTTTGACATGAAGTCTGGATTTCCTGGCAAGTAAAAATATATCTTGAGTCAGTTGAATGGATAACCTTCTCATGTGCAAAATGACATTTTGAATGGTTAATTATGTCATTTGGATTTAAAATAGCACCACAAACCTTCCAAATAAAAATGGATGATATTTTTAGAAATGTCTCTATGTTTACATGTGTTGTTGTGCCCAAAGGACGTCCACATGTCTCCACAATGGCATGATATTGTCCACTTTGGGTCTAGACCTTCATGGCTTTGCTCTTGGACTCTCCCCAAAAAGCCTCATGCCAATAGAGGTATCTTACATCCTTTTAACCTCATGATCTTTTCCCAAATCTTTCCAATGTGGGACTTTGATTGAACCCCAACAATCCTCCCCTCAAACGAAAGACCACAATTACTCTCATGGTCCGGGCCTTCCCAAGAGCATCTGGTCACCCTGCCCTGCTCTGGCCCTCCTCGTAAGCATTCGCACCCGATCACCTTGACCTACTCCGAGCCTCCCCGCAAGCATTCGGTCACCTTGACCTGCTTCGGGCCTCCCTGCGAGCATCCGGTTACCCTGACCTACTCCCCTCCCGTAAGTATCCGGTCACCCTGACCTGCTCTAGGCCTCCCCGCAAGCATCCAGTCATCCTGACCTGCTTCGGGCCTTCCCACAAGTATCCGGTCACCTAACCTGCTTCGGGGCCTTTCCCACAAGCATTCGGTCATCCTGACCTATTCCGGGCCTCCCCGTAAGCAGCTGGATCCGGTCAATCTTGACATGCTTCAGGCCTATCTGTGAATATCCAGTCACCCTGACCTACTTGTCTCCCCGCAAATATCCGATCACCCTGACCTGCTCCAGGCCTCCCCGTAAGCATCTGGTCACCTTGACCTACTCCAGGTTCCCCACGAACATTCGGTCACCCTAACCTACTTTGAGCCTCCCCGCGAGCATTCAGCCACCCTGACCTGCTCTGGGTCTCCTCACAAATATTCGATCACCCTAACCTACTTCGGGCTCACCCTCAACTTTGTTCAAGGCCGCTCCACATGGAATCTGATCTGGACCATGGTCCTGATACCATTTGTTGTGCCCAAAGGATGTCCACATATCTCCACAATGACATGATATTGTCCACTTTGGGCCTAGACTATCATGGCTTCGCTCTTGGGCTCTCCCCAAAAGGCCTCGTGCCAATGGAGATATCTTACATCCTTTTAACCTCATGATATTTCTTAAATCTTTCCAATGTGGGACTTTGATTGAACCCTAACATGTGTCTATATCGACGATGTTCTAATCGTCGCAAAAACAAAAGAGGAACATTTTGCATATATTATTTTCAACCTTTTTGAGAAACATAGACTCATTATCTCTTAAAAAAAAAAAGATGAAGCTAGCTACAAAATATATAGACTTTCTAAGAGCGAAAATTACCCTCCAACCACATATTACAGCAAAATTACTAGCATTTCCAAATAAAATGGAAGATACAAAGACTTTACGAGCCTTTCTTAAACTACTTAACTATGTCAGACATTACTTACAAAATATTTGCAAAATTAGTGGCCCTCTATTATGGAATAAAACTTCAACTAGTAAGCAAAGATATTTTAATCAACAAGATATTGACCTAATAAAACAAATCAAAGAAATGGTAAAAACCATTAACTCTTCCTTTAGACATTGACTATATGGTAATCGAAATAGATGGTTGTGAGTCAGGATGGGGAGGAGTTATTTAGAAAAACTTTCAAATATGACCCTAAAACATCTGAAGCCCTATACTGATATGCTTCAAGAAAATGCCTCTGATTATGAATTCTAGCAATCATTTATTGTCTTGATGCATTAATGTTGTTTATCTGCAACAAGTAAGAAATTACTATCAGACCAGTTAGTAAACAAAGGGTTTAAGAAAAAACTAAAGCACCAATCAATGACTTAAATTCACATACACAATTATAAATAAAGGATTAAAAAACGATTGGGAACATATTAAGGAAATAAACAATTCCCTAGAGGATACTTTATCTAGATCGTTACCTTAAACTTCACTGAATATGGATAGACAAAAGAAGGTACGAACTTTTGTCATGAAAGCCATGCGGTTTGCAATCAAGAGTTATAACAATTTACAAGACATAATGAACAATTTCATTTTTCCTCTATAGATAAACTTGACTGTATACAGAATTGTCTACTGGACAATATTTGGAATATTTCGACAATATCAGGAAGTTCCAATTACAAAATTACTATCATCAATGTTTTGTCCAACTATTTCTTAACAACAGTACAGAAATCGAAAAACAAAAAAATACTCTTATTACGTAGTCTTTTCCGGAACACAACCAATAGTCTATTAAGATAGGGAGGAAGTCAAGATAGCAATACAAGGCTTCTTACAAAGGCTTTTATTATTTAGATGAAGCATTTACTTATGCCAAGATAGCAATAGGTACTTACTTCTTTATAAGCACATTACTTAAGGCAGGCGAAAACATTCTGGTAGAAAAACCTTATGCTCAAGAAATAATTAATGAGCCTAAGCAAAAACCTTCTAGTCGATTCAACTTAGCTTCAGAAGTAACACTCTTAGGACTCCCCACAATCATTCCAGAAAACATCTCCACATATGTTTGTAGCATGGCAGAAAGATCCGCCTTTCAAAATTTATGAGACATACTTAAAAACTTTTCATATAAGTCCTCCTACGAGTATGACAATTGTCTATGAGGCAGAATTCAGCTATAAAATGAAATGTCAAAAGACTTTCTAGCCCTATATAGATTTAGCAAAATATGGTTGTCAATGCCACCTAATCTACTCCTTCAGGAAAGCCAACATTGACTATGAAAAATATATCCCTAGAAACTTCATAGGAAGGCTTATCACTCCATTTACTTTAATAGATTATCAGCTTTTACATAAGCTTTAGGCACATGCCTTACACTCAGTCAAAGATTTTCTAAAGAAATTAGACAGTGTGATAGCTCATGCTCTTGAAGAAGAAATATTCGTAATCTGCACTTTGACAACACCTCATCAGAATGGATTGATCTAAAGATAGAGCCATCCATACGCCTAATCAAGATAGACATCCACTGGGTAAACCGTCTCCGGTTAGAACTTGAGGAATATCCCTCAAATCCTGAGTTAGAATGGGCAGCATTGGCAGACCAACTAAAAAATTGGCATGCATCTATTCACGGAGGCAATTGGTTATGAGACCAACATGAAGACTTAGAAAATTACATAGTCGGAGAAACATACACTGAAAAAATATATTGGCCAAAAGACATGGGTGCTCAATTTTTTTCATTTAATTTTTCTACTCAGTATACAACCCTCTTCCAACATTATCAAAAGAAAGATGAAAAGTGGGCAGCCAAGAAAATGGTCAGCTCAACAAGATTAGCAATGGCTTACAGACATACTCTAAACAAAGCAAACCCCCTAACTCAAGCCACTAGCTCTAGAGCACCATCCTTGAATTCAATAGGCGAACACAATCTTGAAAATATGATAGAGCCCTAACCAGACGTAAGCTATGATGTCAGCCTCTAGCAAAATCGTCAACCATGATGCATTACTCCACTACCTTCTGTCCCTTACTTTATTCCCTTGTTTATGCTCCACTCTGAGCCCTTTTTCTCTCAACCCCCCTCTCCACTCACACCTCAGCTCCTTCTCTTCGAAGCAACCTCCCAGCTAATGCCCTATAAAAACCAACCCCTCTGCACCCTCTAGGCATCCAAGAAGCAGAACTGCAAGCGTGTTCAAGAACGAGTGTGTGCAAGTGTCTTAGCCCAGTAGGATTTAAATTTTCTATAAGTATGCTTATGTAATGCCTTTTAATTTCCTTATATAAAAGTCTATAATTAGCTACGATATAATTTCCGCTAATGCATGGTTTGTCATGTTCTAAGCTTTCTGTATGTTGCAATAAAAGTTTTCCTTATGAAGAACTAACTTCTTATACTAGGTGAAGGCTCTGCCTTGTTTCTCTTTTATAAAATTTAATCTCATAAAACTTCCTTAGTCCTTGTCTAAGTATCTATAGGAATAAACAAACTCCCAGCCGGATAAATCCTGTGCAAGCTCAGTAGCTAAGGAAGGCATTCAGCCTAAAAATCTTGAAAATAGCTGGGGCAACGGTGACGATGAGATCCCTTTTACTGTTCACTTCTCCTATTCACTAATTTACACCGTCACGGTAAAGGATCTCACAGTCACCGTTGCCCCAGCTATTTTTAGGATTTTTAGGCTAAATATCTTCCTTAGCCTACACAGGACTTATCCGGATGGGAGTCTGCTTATTCCTTATACAGTTACTGTCCCATCAAGGTACTTAAACAAGAACTGAGGAAGTTTTATGAGACTAAATTTTATGAAAGAGAAACAAGGCAGAGCCTTCACCTAGTATAAGAAGTTAGTTCTTCGTAAGGAAAGCTTTTATTGCAACCCACAGAAAGCTTAGAACATGTCAATTCATGCTTGAGTGAAAATTATAGAGTAGCTAATTACAAACTTTTACATAAGGAAATTAAAAGACATTACATAAGCATACTTATAGAAAATTTAAATTCTACTGGCAGTAAGACACTTGCACACACTCGTTCTTGAACACACTTGCACTTGCTTGCAATTCTGCTTCTTGAATGCATGGAGGGTGAAGAGGGGTTGGTTTTTATAGGGCATTAGCTGAGAGGTTGCTTTGAAGAGAAGGAAGAGAGGAGCTGAGGTGTCGTGAGAGTGGAGAGGGGGCATAGAGTAGTGGAGAGAAAAAGGGCTTAGAGTGGAGTGGAGCATAAAGCAGGGGACAAAAAAGAAAGGGACAAAAGGTAGTAGTGATGGCAATGGAGTAATACGTCATGGTTGATGATTTTGTTAGAGGCTGATGTCATGACTTACGTCTGGTTAGGGCTCCATCATATTTTCGAGATTGTGTTCGCCTATTGAGTCAAGGATGGTGCTCTGGAGCTAGTAGCTTGAGTTGGGGGTAAGCTCTATTTAGAGCACGTCAGTAGGCCATTGCTGATATTGCTGAGCTAGTCATTTTCTTGGCTATCCACTTTTCAACTTTCTTTTGATAATGTTGGAAAAGGGTTGTATGCTAAGTAGAAAAATTAAACATTAAAAATTGAGAATCCATGTCTTTTGGCCAATATATTTTTTCAATGTGTGTTTCTTCGACTAACATGTAATTTTATGAGTCTTCATGTTGGTCTCATAACCAATTGCTTCCTTGAATAGAAGCATGCCAATTTTTTAGTTGGTTTGCAAATGTTGTCCATTCTAACTCGGGAACTAAGGGATATTCCTCAAGTTCTAACTGGAGGTCATTTACCTCGTGGATGTCTATCTTGATTAGGTGTTTAGCTGACTCTATCTTGAGGTCAATCCATTCGTGGATTGCTTCCTTGAATAGAAGCACGCCAATTTTTTAGTTGGTCTGCTAATGATGCCCATTCTAACTCGGGGTCTAAGGGATATTCCTCAAGTTCTAACCGGAGGTCTTTTACCTCGTGGATGCCTATCTTGATTAGGCGTCTGACTTTATCTTGAGATCAATCCATTCTGGTGGAGCGCCGTCAAAAGTGTAGATCACAAAGGTTTCTTCTTCTTCTTCATGATCTATCACACTGTCCAATTTCTTTGGAAAATATTTGCCCGAGTGTAAGTCATGTACCCAAAGTTTATGTAAAATTCCATAATCCATTAAAAGTAAATGGAGTGATAGGTCTTCTTCTAAAGTTTCTTGGGACATTTTTTATAGTCAATGTTGGCTTTCCTGAAGGAGTAGATTAGTTGACATTGACAACCATATTTTGTTGAATCTATATAGGTGTGGGAAGTCTTTGGCATTTCATTTTATAGTTGAATTCTGTCTCATAGACAATTGTCATGCCTATAGGAGGGTTTTTATGAAAAATTTAAATATCTCCCATAAGCCTAAGAAATTTTGGAAAATGGATCTTTCTACCATGCTATGAACATATGTGGAGATGTCTCCTGGAATAGTTGTGGGGAGTCCCAAGAGTGTTGCTTCTGAAGCTCTTTGTTTTACTATGTCAGCAACCTCTTTAAGTTTCGTCAAAGTTAAGTAGTTAGGTCGATGAGGAGGACTAGAAAGTTTTTCTTGAGGCTCATTAATAGTTTCTTGAGAATAAGTTTTTCTACTTGAATATTTTCGTCTGCCTTAAGTAATGTGCTTATAAAGAAGTTAGGATCTATTGCTGTCCTGGCAGAACTAAAGGCTTCATCTAAAGAATAAAGGTCTTTGTAAGAAGGTTTTTCATAACCTTGTATTGCTATTTTGACGTCCTCCTAGTCATAATAGACTCGTGTTCCAGAAAAAACTATGTAACAAGAGAATTTTTTTGCCTTTCAGTTTCTATACTGTTTTTAAGAAATAGTTGGACAAAGCATTGATGATAGCAATTTTGTAATCGGAACTTCCTGGTGTATTGTCGGAATATTCCAAATATTATCAAGTAGGCAATTATGTATATGGTCAAGTTTATCCCGGGAGGAAAAATAAAATTGTTTCTCGTGTCTTATAAATTGTTGTAACTCTTGTTTATCAAACTGCATGGTTTTCATGTCAAAAGTTAGTACTTTTTTTTGTCTATCCATATCGTGAAATATTTAGTGAAGTTTAATATAATCGTCTAGATAAAGTATCCGCTAGTATTCCCTTAATATGTTTCCAATTGATTTTTAATCCTTCTATGAATTCAAGTCACCGCTTGGTGGTTAAGTTTTTTCTTAAACTCTTTGTTTGTTGCCTGTAATTGACTATAGCTTCACACTCAATTCTAATAGTAATTTCTTGCGTGTTGCAAATAAATAACATGAATGCATCAAGACAATAAATGGCGGCTAGAATTCATAATCGAGGAAAGTCAAATGTCCTTTTTCTTTGTATGTTCTTGAAGCATATCAGCATAGGGCTTTAGATGTTTTAGGGTCACATTTGAAAGCTTTTCTGAATAAGACTCCTCCCCATCCTGACTCACAACCATCTGTTTCGATTACTAGATAATTTAAAGGAAGAGTTAAAACTGGAATGGTTTTTACCATTTCTTTGATTTGTTTTATTAGGTCAATATCTTGTTAATTAAAATATCTTTTGTCTAATAATTGAAGCTTTATTGTATAGAGGATTATTAATTTTGCCAATATGTTGCAAGTAATGTCTAGCATAGTTAAGTAGTCCAAGAAAGGCCCGTAAAATCTTTGTATCTTCCATTTTATCGGGAAATACTTGTAATTTTGCTGTAATATGTGGTTGGAGGGTAATTTTTCGCTCCTAGAAAGTCCATATGTTTTGTAGCCGGCTTATCTTTTTGCTAGGGATAATGAGTCCTTGTTTCTCAAAAAGGTTGAAAATAGTACATGCAAAATGTTCCTCTTTTGTTTTTGAGAAGACTAGAACATCGTCAATATAAACACATGTAAACATAGAGACATTTCTAAAAATTTCATCCATTTTTCTTTGGAAGATTTGTGGTGCTATTTTATGTCCAAATGGCATAACTAACAATTCAAAATGTCCTTTTGGACATGAGAAGGTTGTCCAGACTTCATATTAAACTTGGAATACCATTTTGAGTTTTATATTTTGTTAAGAAGTTAGTCTTTATCTGGTATTTTGTATTTATCATCTTGACAATTATCATTTAACCATTTGTAATTAAAGATCATTCTTGACTATCCGTGTTTTAGCCCAGATCCTTTATTTACTATAAATGTCAGGCTTTTATGTCTGGACGTGGATAGTTGGAATGCTCCTATATTTACTAATTGTTTAATGTGCATGATGCATTCTTCTGCTTTTCAATTAATATATCTTAAGTCTTGTGTTTTAATTGTTAGATCTAAATTTATTATGGGAAGTTTGCAGTAGACTTTATCTCCTTCCTAGTATTTAGTAGAATTTTCTCCTATGATCTTTATTTTCCCCAATCTAGAAATTAGGGAGTCTATGGTGGGTTGAGTGTTTAATAAGTGAAGTAAATATGCTACAGAAAGTAAATATGTAGGAAGATCTAAGTGCTCAAGATTTTCTGTATTTGTTTCTAAAGAAGGGTCTAGATAAGGCTAGTACAACCAAGTATTTCTAGTTTTCCTAGACATTTAACAAACATGATCCTTTACATGAGTTGTTTGGATAGGTGCAATCTTTATTAATTCGGGTTGCTGGTTCAACTGAGGTACTAGGCCCTGCCTCTCAAGCGTGCACGCTTGAGGTGCAACGTAATAAATCCCTATATATATATAGATGGATCTTCCTTTAATACATGAGCAAGCTTGTGATGAGTAGGTATTCATATGTTCTACTTTAAAGATTATATGTAAGAGCCTAAAATCCATCTTCCAAATTCACAACAATCATATATTTTCCGTCAGGGGAAGTAAATTCGGTGCTACTTCCTCTTTGTTATCTTGTTCAACAAAAACCTATGCAATCTCAGGCTTTCAGAACGCATTCAACCTGAGTAGCCAACACACAAGAGTTGCTGAGAACAGAAATAAATGGCCAAGCAAAATTAGTGACATGATGGGGGTAATAAATGAACTAAATTATATCATAAACCCAATATAATGAGAGATAACTGCATCTCAACATGCTTGAACACCAATAAGAACTTAATGAGTTACCTGAATTTTAGCACCTCTATACATGATGACACCAGGAATACAGGTTAAAGTTGTAAACTCATATGAAGCAACCTGTTACATCAACGACGTTTGGAGTTGTAAAAAGCCACATTTCGCTGGACTTGACAAATATAAAACCAATAGATGCTGTTTTATAGAGAGAAAAAAAACTTAAACAAAACAAATTTAGCACATAAAAAACATATTATCCTTCAGAATACATAATACAGCATCAGCCCAAATAACAACAACAGGCAATTTTGAGCAAACTACTTGGGATTGGCTACATGGATGTATCCAGCATCTTATCGTTGACTGAATCAACCAAATAGGATGGATTAAAAAAATATGGGATCAAGTATCTCTAATATTAGAACAGATCGAGCAAGCCAGTTTGGTTGACCAATGCATCGACTCAAATAGCCAAGAAAAAGAGAAATCTTAAAGTAGCATATGAAAATCTCAATCATAAATTCTTGAAAAAAAATAATACTTCAAAGCATCCATTTAAAAAACCTAAATTATTTTCTAAAGTAGCCATCAGCAACCTACTAAGATTGCTTATATGCATCATCAGTTTCTAACTAGACATCTGCTAAACTGAATTTTCTGAAAGATTGTAGAGAAGTTAAGATGAAAACATATAGAAACAAGAAATATTCAGGTCTTGATTGTGGCAGTGTCAATTGCAAAACCATCATTTTGACTAACAAATCAAATACTTGCAACATGAACAAAGAGTTGGAGATAGAATTGTATTAATCTTTGAGGTGAACTGGAAGAGAAGGAAATTGATATGAACAACGATGAAACAAAAAAAACAGGTGTGAACACATACAAAGAATAAAAGTGGTATACCTCTGAGAAAGTGCCAGTTAATTTATTTAACAGTGTCGATTTTCCAACAGAGGGAAATCCCACTAGACCAACCCGTGCATCTCCACTTTTAGTAACGTCAAAGCCTTCACCAGCACCAGCACCACCTTTGGAAGGAGGAGCCAAGAGCTCCCGTCGTAGCTTTGCAAGTTTTGCCTTCACATAAATAACAATCAATAAATGCACACAGGAAAATAAAAGACAAAAGGAAACAGTCACATGCTCTGAAAGAAAATGAGTCATAGCAAATAAAATGAAACCATAGAAATACAAAAACTATTGTACGAATGGTACTGCAGATAATAAAAAGTTCTCATTTTCCTTTCTCTTGCACGAGCACAAGATTGTTTATCACTGATGATTACCTACTTAGTTGAATGACTGGATGATGATGCACCAAGGTGATTCCAATTTCCTAGAGGAAACATTTTAAAATGCTGGATGAGGAGCAGTGCAATTTAATGGATTCTAGGCGGGCCAACTAAGCATTTATTCTTCTTTCCTGCAATGCAGCAGCTTGTTCTATAGCTAGAAGAGCTAAAAACACTCACCACCATAACCAACACATCATATTATCCTTCCAGCTAAAAACAACTAAATATGGCTTAATAGTTATGAACTATTAGGAGATAGATCCACTTCTCTTAAGGAAAATGGTTCCTCTACATCAAAGGATAACAAACAACAAAAATAGTTTGGCAAAGAAATCCAGAAGGCAAAGAATGCTTATCAGAAGGATCTCATTGTTGGAAGAGTTCCATGATCTTAGACAACGTCAGTGTCTCAAGTAAGTCAAGCTCATGGTGGCCGGTACATACTCAAGACAGAATTATCAAGTTGATAACGACTCTGTTAGGCAGTGTTCGAGAGGGTCCATGACCGAACCATAATCTAATATTGGATCACAGTAAATAAATAGAATCAACTTCCCATCAGCTAGGCTTATGACCAAGAACCTGCTTACCATAAAAAATCTTTATTAAGGACATCAAGTTCAACGACAACAATCAAATCCTTGATGAGGACTTAAAGGTCCTTTCTATGAAAGATAATAAATATAGAATCCTACTCCCTGATAATTAGGACTAACAGCTAGAAGTTGCGCATAAGCAACTTCAAGCAGATGAAAAGGTAAGGAGAATAACCTTCAGTAGGCCGAGATGGTGTGCTGTTGCCTTATTCTTCTGTGTCCGTGCCATCTACAACACAAAATAGAATTGACACCATTAGCATCTTAACTGTAGTCCAAAGAATAAAATGACAAAAGATTAAATTGTAAAACTGATCACTGAAATATATCCATATTAGAAGCCAGAACTGCAATGGACCACTCATATTCTAAATAACCATAACTAAATCCATACACGCAATCAGTTCCAAATTTTTCAAGGAAAAATGAACGCCATCAAGCAAAATAACATATGCCCAAGTAAATGCAAGCAGGCCCCGTACTGGCCAAATCAGAAACGATCACGACCACTCCGAACTCCGCGAGCAACTCAACTAGACACAACTCACCCATGGGAAGCTAAGGCTGATCGGACACCCAAACGAAGGTCGAGAAATATCCCAGGATTGATTCGCAGAGGGGTTCGAACAAGATGGAGAGAGGATTATTGAAGACTATGAGATTAGGTTACCTCGTCTTCGATGTCCTTGATCTTTTGCATGACGGTAGCCATTGCTGCTCACCGATCTGGCAAACGAGGTCGCCTTCACCCTTCTGACGGCGAACAGTCTATAGAGGTTTCGGACGCTGCGGCGGAGCCGTAAGGAAAGATGAGAGGGATGGGACTCGGGAGAATTATTAAAGAATTTTAAATTACTATATAAATATAAAAGTTACACTAAACTTTAAATAAATTGGATTTATTATATAAATTGGACTTCTAAAATTAAAAATTTAAAAAAAAATAAAATGCAGGATAATAAGAGATGGACAATTTATAAAAAATTAAAAGCATTTTATTTTTTAAAAATATTAAAAACACACCCCTTCCTGGTACATAATATTATTTTAATTTTTAATAGATACACATGTGAAAATAATAAATATTAAATTTGAATATTCAGAAAAAAAGTTTTTAAATTTAGTAGAGTAGAAATAAAATAGATTAAATTTAAATTTAATAATATTTTATGTAATAAGATATGAAATAAGAAATTATATATAATTAGAAGGTTTAAGTACTCAGTGTCATATTTTTAATAAGATAAAGGGGTTGAGATATATATTTTATATATAATATAAATATAATGATTGAAATGAATAAAAGCGTTTGATATTTTTTAATCAAAAAATACTTTTATTTTTTTAAAAAAAATATAAAATAGTTGTTAGTCCTACTATATTATATAGAGTTAAATTATTAAATTATATCTCGAGTACACAAGTAAAAGATTATTCACATAAATAATGATATTAAGTTGAATATGTAAAGATATGAGAATAGATAAAATAAAAAAGATATAACCATGGAAGATAAAATTAAGATTATACTTATTAAAAAAAAAATTAGAAGATATATTTAAGATGATATAAATATATTTTTTTTATGATCAATAAAATTAGATGATGTAAAATTATGATAAATATATATATTAAATAAAAAAATAGTTAATAATGATAAAATAAATAAAATTTATTTAAAATAGAGTATGATATAGAGTTTAAAAGATCCATATAGTTAACTATTTTATATAATAATTTTAACTAAATTAGAACAATTTTACTTATAAAATAGCAATTATAATCATAATCGCTAAAACAATAATTTTGTTAAATATGATGTTATAACGTTAGGGGCATGGTTGGTAAAAATAATAGTAAGGGCGTTTTTCGGTAAATAAAAAGAAATTAAATAATACGTCTTTGATAATTTTTCCAATTTTCCGGCCTTTCCATAATTGAAATGCTTCAATCTGAATGATTATTGCGTTGAGCCAAACTTGTTGTTTCTTTGGAGGCCCATTTAAAATAAGGAGGCCCTTTTCGGCCCATAGTTATCGCTCTTCCTTAACCCGAAAAAATGGGCGTTGGGTTCAGGTTCCCTAATGGGCTCGATGACAGAGGCGGAGAACGGGGCGGCGGCGGCAGCGCCGGCGGCCAACGGCGGCGCCGCTCCTTCCGCGTCCGACGGGGAAAAGAACCCACCGAAGAGGGGGAGGTCGGCGATGTCCGGGGGGACGCCGCTCGAGGTGGGTACGCGGGTGATGTGCCGGTGGCGGGATCAGAAGCCTCACCCCGTCAAGGTCATCGAGCGTCGGAAGATTCCGTTTGGCAGTCCCAATGACTACGAGTACTATGTTCACTACACCGAGTGTATGTTCGTCGCTCCCAGCTTTTAGATTTTTGGCCATATTGGCGTTGGGTTGCGTTTAGGATTATGGCCAACATTAGGGTTTGTGCCCAGCTTATTTCTTTTAGCAAAGTTGAGTTTTTCTGAAGTTTTTTCGAAGTGGGAATGTGGAAAAACAAGATTTATTCCAGTACTCTGGCGTTAGTGCTTAAATTTATGGCGTTTCGATTTTGATAAGCAATGGAGGCCTTGAACGCAAATATGTACATTTTCTAGCATGTTTTTTGTTTTTTTTTTTGTTTTTTGGGTTCGTTCCTTCAGTTTAAGCTTTCTAGCGCATGCAATCCGTAATATGTGGAGACGTATCTGATAGTTATGAGCGTTAGTGTTTAAATCTCGGATGTTTCAATTCTCATACATAATGGAGATATTTTGAATGCAAATATTTACCGATTCCAGCCGATTTTTCGGTAGCTTCCTTCAATTTAAGCTATAGAGCAAATGCAATCTATTGCATATGGAATTTCACACTCTGTTTAAAAGAAAGATGATCAGAAATGTGTCAACTTACTCTAGTTATTTCATCTCAGAGTTAAAAAAATCTGGATGCGCCATGAAAAATAAATCTTTTTGAAAAAAATAGCATTCTCTGTATATTGGTTAAGTCTCTTTTCTCTAGTTGTGCTTGTAAGAGTTATTTATTTTTAGGCAAGTGCTTTTCCATGTTTTAAATTAAACACATAGGTTGTTGGATTTTATCATACTTAGTCTGAACTTGGATAATTGCATTAGTCCTTAGAAAAGATGAGAAACCTCCTCAAGAATTTGTTGACCTTGTTTGGCTTTGAGTTCTCAGAAATGGATTAATTGATCATGTGAATGATGGTTGAATATTCAAAGTTAAGTTGGGAATCACTTGAAGAAGTTTGGTGGCCATCAAATATTCAAATTGGATGGACTTCAAAATTTGTCATTTTAAGAGATTTTAAGTTTATTTCGTGCATTATGATTTTACGATAAACATATCTAGGGACAAATTTAATTTGTAGGTTATTTTAAAATTAGATTATGCTTTTGGGATATAATTTTTGGTTTCAACATGAATATCACGTCATCAGCACTTCATTGTAACACCTTCTCTACAAGCATCATTTGTGATATCCTCAGATGTCAGTATTCTAGTTTCTATGAATAACTAACTTGCTGATTACCTTGCCTGTTTACTTTTTCTTTTTGTGTGTGCGCAAATAACTAATGCCCTTTGGAGGTATTTCTTTTGCCAGTTAATAGGAGACTTGATGAATGGGTTAAACTTGAGCAACTTGATCTTGATACTGCGGAGGCTGATGTCGATGAGAAGGTGGAAGACAAGGTACTTCTCATAGTTTACTTTTCAGATGAGTATACGCCATAGGTATTTATTTTCTTGGATATAATATATTGAGTTGGGGGAGGATTGTGTATCAAATAAATTCAATCTTGAAGTTTGTGTATATATTGCAATCCAGCATGCACATCTCATAGTTATTTATGAATTGTGTTCAATTTCCCTTCACAATCCTTTTCAGGTAACAAGTTTGAAAATGACTCGACATCAGAAAAGAAAGATTGATGAAACACATGTTGAGGTACTCCTAAATCTTTGAGTTACATTCTGGTCAAACTGCACTTTTCTACTGCTCTGAAATCCTTCTAGTTACATTCTGGTTAGACTGCACTTTTCTACTCATTAAAGACTACACTGAAGCCTTGGCAATTCCGAAATCTTTACATGATGATCTTGTTGCATGTTCTTGTTAGTTTTCTTTTTCCATTTTGTGGGTCTGGACAATCACATACTGGCAATATGCTAAGGTCAAATTTGGTATTCTGCAATGTGGAATTCACAATATAGCAATATATTAACAGTCAATTTTCTTTCTTTCTTGTAATTTGTCTTGTCATTATGACTTCAAATTTCTTATAAGATTTAAATATCAAATTGCTTTCACTTTTATTAGATATGAGTTTTATTGTGGTATGACATGTGTGAGAGAGAAAAAAATGCTGATTATGTTAAATATATCAAAACAGAAAAAAGTACCACTTTCAACCGATTAGACACTAGGATGATGGATCTAACTGAAGTCTCCTTCACTTTTGTTAATTTTTCATTTGCTCAGCATGGTCACGAGGAGCTTGATGCTGCTAGTTTACGAGAACACGAGGAGTTCACAAAAGTGAAAAACATTGCAAAGATAGAACTTGGAAGATATGAGATTGATACATGGTACTTTTCTCCTTTTCCACCAGAGTATAGTGACTCTCCAAAACTGTATTTTTGTGAGTTCTGCCTCAATTTCATGAAACGCAAAGAGCAGCTTCAAAGGCATATGGTGAGCTACATCTGACCTTCTGATTGGTCCTCCTATTAAATTCAGTTATGTGCAGTGTTTACATATTGAGCCATTGAAGTACATGTTTGCCCACTTTTATAGGTTTTCCCTACAATTATTGTTACATTGGAAATATTACAATTTAATAATGCTGATCTTTTTTTCTCAGTACTATGTGTAGTTTGGGATGCCTAGCTTTAATGGAACATTTTGTTCCTACACGATGCTGAAAAATTATTGCATGTGATTTTCTGTGTTTCTGTTTATCGGTGTATTTCTTATCAGTAAACTAGTTGATAAGTTTTTTGGAGTGTGTGCATAATTGTGATCATAAATTTATAGATCAAAAATAATATTGACAAGAATAGATGTTCTCTTGGCCTGTGTATTTCAATTGGTATACCATATACCTATATTTTTTTGGATTAAAACTTTTGCATTCTATAAGTTTTATCAAGTTGAGTAGGTTTTTTTCTATGCTTTCAGCCTGCATCTGCAAAAGGATTCAAAAGTTATTTAGTTTGCCAAATAAGTGTATCCTAAAACTAAAAGGATTATTGAAATCTGCTAGTGCATATTTCTCTATGGAAAGCGTAACTCTTGTGGTTTAGACGGTTTGTATGTTAGGTTTTTTGCCTAACAGATGTGAAGTAAAGAAGATATAAAAAGACCAAAATAGGCATTTGTGTGCACATAATACATGTGATCGATCCTACTTGGTTTACTTTGTAGTAGTAGCCAGTAGAATTAGTTTATTAGCCATTTTGGTAAGTTTTGCATGGACTCATCTATGTAGCTCATTCACTACAGTTGACAAATTCTTTAGAATTCTTTAGAATTTGTTAGCTGTTCACCTATACAAATAATTTGGCTAATAAGAAGACTAGTAAAAGAATTGGTGACTAATTGATTATTTGTATTAATTTACTCTTAATGTTTTCTGAGTTATTCTCTTTAACTCTATATGGATTTTTTCCCCTATTTTGGTGTTTGGTGCCATACTCTAATGGAATCAAAGTTTCATGAAAAAGAGAGATGAATTTAGTTTTGTGTTAAGACGGGTAATCGCTTACCTATAGCAGAACAGAAGAGTCCAATGTAACTTACATTATCTTAAGCTTAACAAATGCAGACTGTTAGCAAGGTAATGGGTTGGTCTTTGTTACAGGGATTGTTATGATACTCTTTTGGCTTTGATGGTGCGTGAATAAACATAATTTAATGGATTAATATTTATAATCCAAAATTTTGGTTGTCATAAAATATCTCCACTAAGCTGTTTCTAGCATGTATTTGAAATTAGATAATCTTTTTCTTGTTGCTTGTTCAACCAATAATGAATGCTTGATTATGTTTGCTTTCAGTCTAGCTGGCAATGTGACTAGTGAGATCTACTAAAGTTTATGCTAGTGTGCAACCATGAGCCAGCTTTTTGACTTGCAAAAGCATTGTTATTCTTCCTGGTTCACACACACACACTTCTGTTGTCTTATCTGTATATGTATGTGTATATAAATTTTTCTTTTATCTGTTCTGATATTTCTTTGCTTTCTCAACATGCTCTCTTATACTTTGTAGAGAAAATGTGACCTTAAGCACCCTCCTGGTGATGAGATATACAGAAGTGGCACCCTTTCTATGTTTGAGGTGATCTTCATATTCTCATTCCTTACCTGAATTATTTCCTTCAGACTATACTAAAATACATACTTTCTCATGAGAAACTTTAAGATCATGGCAAGCTAGTTAATGTTAAGCAGCTTTTTATAGTTACTGGGTTAACTGTGATCTATGGTTAATGGATCTACAAAATGTCCTAAAGCTTTGTGTGGCTTCCATTCTATGGCTCTTCCTTTTTGTTTATACCATCACCACTCCCTTTGGCCATATCTACTAATTTGGTGCTTCAAACACAACCAATTTTCTCATAGAATTCAGTTGAATCATTTTCCAGAAATTTTCCCTTGTCCAATCGACATTATCTCTGTTGTACCACTGTTTGTGAACTATATTTTATTGTTCTAAGAGAAGCTTTCCCACAGGTTGATGGCAAGAAGAACAAGGTTTATGGGCAGAATCTTTGCTATTTGGCTAAATTGTTTCTTGATCACAAGACCCTTTACTATGATGTTGATCTGTTTCTATTTTATATTCTTTGTGAATGTGATGATCGAGGATGCCACATGGTTGGTTATTTCTCAAAGGTAAAACCTTGAAATTTTTTTAGCCCTCATGCCCTTCTTACAAATCTCTCTGTTTTTTTTTTGACATGAAATGAGCTGTCTTGTGTCATTGGATTTACTAATTCATCAGCTTGAATGATTTTATTTATTTTATCTAATATTGTTTTCTTAGTTTCTAACTCAGATTCTTGATTACTCAATCAGAATTATCAACACCATGGGAAAATAATATTATCCATCTTACAGTTTCCTGCTGTTTGTGTTTTCTTTTCTTGTTTTATTGCTGATATTATGCATTGAGGGTTTAATTTTATAATGAAATTATATTTCTTCTGTTTATTCAGTTTTTGGTTACAAGTCAACTTTGGTTTGGATCTTTTTTTTCTCTTCTGTTCAAACCATGGACAATGAGTTACAAATTTGTAGTTTTTAGCTAACCTTCCACAAACATTCCTTGTGGCTTTCTTCCATTTAACTTAAGCTGGCTTATGTCATCCATCCCCTTTGTATGTGACTTTTTTAGCCGGAGTCCTGTTCCATGCCATGTTTGAATGAAGTTTAGGAATTATCAGAGAATGATCTCCATCTCTAGTTGTTTTTCTAACCAGTTAATTAGTCAATATTTTATTATAAATTGTCTTTGAATACCAAGTTGCTCCTAGAAATTGATTAGCTTACAACTGTCACAAGCTGATTAGCTAATGTCTTTAAAACTTACTCAATAGTTAGCACTCAGCCCCATTCTAAATCATAATTGTAATTAGAATTAGGTAAATTCACGAATAGAAGAATTCCAGCTTTGTTGTACATAATCATGCCCATAAAAAAATAATGCCTTTCATGATGCACCTTCCAATTTGATGTTGAGGACTTGAGGGTCACATGAGAGAGTTGGTGTTCAGTCTCTCCCTCTACAATTAATATTCCAGGTGGATAATTTTGTTGACTCTTTGATAAAAGAATTTATATTAGCAGTTATGCAAAGAATTATTGATATATATATATATTGAAACTTGATATGCTGCACCCTAGTTGTGCGTGACTGAGGGGCAGCTCCCTACATGGGCTCCTGTCCCTCAGTCGTGCATGCCTGCCGCCTACGACTTGGGTGCAGTATAACTCATCTCTCTCTCTCTCTCTCTCTCTCTCTCTCTATATATATATATATATATATATATATATATATATATATATTCTACTTTTTCTTCCTTACTGCAGTATAATTCTCCTCATGTCTGATTCAGTATTGATCATGCTTTCTTTACATTGTTATGCAGGAAAAACATTCAGAGGAGTCTTATAATTTAGCTTGCATTCTCACTCTTCCTCCTTATCAGAGGAAAGGATATGGGAAATTTCTAATTGCTTTCTGTAATCTTCTTACCTTATCATTTGTGTGAATCCTTGATTTTATTGTTCGAAACATTCTCTCTGTACTGATTTCTGGTAGTTCATAGTAAAAACACTGTATCATATCTTATAAATTTTTTTAGTATATTTCACTACTCCAGTCATTCAGCATCCTTGAGATCCAATGGAAGCGCTGCTTGCTATGATAGTTTTCTGGAGAAAAATCATGACTGCCATTTTGAAGATGCCATTTATTACGGTTGCATGTTAGTTTTTCTTCAACAACGGTTTGCTATACCTATATCAATAGTTAAAATAATTCAAGTTATTTAGATCTTGACCTTTGCCTTGGTAGCGCAATTGGCATGCTGTTCGCTTTGTTGGTTATTTCATGTTTCTTTCTCTAGGTTTAGATAATCAGTTTATTTAGTAGTTTGGATTAGGTAACACTTATTTCACTACAGGATGATTATTTAGACAGTATTCACTTCTATGAAACCTCAAGTCTTAACCACAGTAAAAAAAATCTAGTTTGGCATTAAGCGTGTTGTAGTTATTGCTATATTTTTCAATATCAATCATGATTTTCCTAATCAAAGTTTGTGAACTTGAGCAGCCTATGAACTTTCAAAAAAGGAGGGTAAAGTTGGAACCCCAGAGAGACCGTTGTCCGATCTTGGCCTGTTAAGTTATAGAGGGTACTGGACTAGAGTTCTTCTGGACATATTAAAAAAGCACAAGGGCAACATCTCCATCAAGGTAATGGTCGCTGCACAATTGTTTTCCTCTCGTGATGTTATTATCTAATTTTGTACATGGTTTTTGTCTCAGCTGTGTGACAAATGAATCAGTTTGAGCAAACTCTTCTGTTTTTTACATGACACAACACAGTGATGAACTGATGAGTGAACTAATTTTTTTATGAAAACAAGGGAATTGTATCATTTAACGAGGATAATTCTAATGTGTGATCACCACAATGTGTTCTCGTCGGTTACTTTAGGGTCACAGCTAATTATGTCTGAACTGTCTATCTAATGGTAACTTGATTTGTCAACAGGAGCTCAGTGACATGACTGCGATAAAACCTGACGACATTCTAAGCACTTTACAAACACTCGACTTGATACAATACAGGAAGGGCCAGCATGTTATATGTGCCGACCCGAAGGTCTTGGATCGTCACCTCAAGGCTGCTGGACGAGGAGGTTTGGAGGTGGATGCTACTAAATTGATCTGGACTCCTTACAAAGAACAAGGTTAGTGTCATTGTATGTAAGTAACATCAGGAGTTGTAGATTCTGTTAGCACCAAAGATTGATTATGGTGTGTGTATTATGCCTCAGAACTTAACCTGTTGTCTTTTCTCCACTTAAATTTAGAATTTTTAGCAAAAAACTTAGGAAAAAATATTTTGTTCTCGAAGGTTGATTTATTTTTGAAATGCGCTTTACAGTTTTGAAATTTTCAGTATATTTTAAGAGTTTCCAAAGGCTGCTCGAATCGGCAAGCCCAAAATCATGGGCAGGCAGTCGCGAAATATTAAAACAAATAAAAAAGAAATTTTATTGGTAATTTAGAAGAAAAAAATGAAGATTTTTACTTGTCTAATTAATTATTCAATACATAAAAAGGGCCTTTTTATTAATATCTCCAACGTTCTCATTGATGATAATTATTCTCTTCCAATTTATTTTGCTTTAGTTGTTTAGGGTTTAGGTCTTGGATAACACGACTTGAGTCACTCTGGATTTACTTGTCAAGACGAGGGAAGAAATAGGCTTAGAAAAGAAATAATAAATTTAAATTTTTTTAATCTTTTTTTTTTTTTTGTCCTTTGTGCGGATTTATTTTCACTCTCTCTTATTACGTTAGTCTCTCTTATATATACATTTGATATTTTAGAAAAGAAATAGGCTTTTTTTTTACACGAGACTAAAAGAGCAAGCTTGTTCTTTTCATAGGAGCCGTCAGAAGTGCCTTTGTCTGTGGAAAACAGAAACCGTAGATCGTTTGACCACTGACAACCATTCATGTCCTTTTTCCTATTTAGAAAGACAGATTGAAAGGAACATGAGAGATTCATAAAATTGCTGAGCAAATCTTTCTCTCTGGTAGTGGCGTTGGTTTCAGTCAAATTATTCCCTTCACCTGCTTTAAACTCATCAAAATCAAGTGTCCTCGTGACGATCGACTGAATAAAACAGTGCCTTTTCACCTTTTCTTTCTTTTATCAAATCCTGAATGTGGTTGGATTGTGATCCATGTTCAGAATTGCCATGATGATGAATTAACTCCCTATAAAATGATCTCCTGGCAACACACTTCATTGAAGGAACAAGGAGATGGACATGGCCAACCTTTCGGGGTCACCCGTGCACAAGGTTGGATTCCCTCCTAGAAGGAACTTTGCGAGAGGTTTAACCGATGGCTTGAAAGAGACCTTCTTTTCCGACGATCCATTACGGCCTTACAAGGATCAACCGCGGTCGAAGAAGCTCTTGTTGGGGCTTAGATTTCTGTTTCCGGTCCTCGAATGGGGAAGGGACTATGACTTGAGTAAGTTAAAGCGGGACATTGTTGCTGGACTAACAATTGCAAGTCTCTGCATCCCTCAGGTATATATTTAGGCATCGACCGGAAACTCAATGTTGTTCGGTTAGGCTACTGATTTGGGGTTTTATGAATTTAGGATATCGGGTATGCAAAACTCGCAAACATGGAGCCAAAATATGGACTGTGTAAGCTGAATTCAAATGTTCCTTGGTCTCGATCGATCCTTAATTCGATAACATTGGCAATCGTTCTTTGTTGTAGACTCGAGTTTTGTTCCACCTCTAGTTTATGCAGTGATGGGCAGCTCGAGGGACATTGCGATTGGACCAGTAGCAGTCGTGTCACTCTTACTCGGGACCCTTCTTCGAGCAGAAGTTGATCCGGTGAACGATGTTGAGAAGTATCGGAGGCTAGCATTCACTGCAACCTTCTTTGCTGGTGTCACTCAGGCAGCTCTAGGATTCTTAAGGTATCATTTTCGGTGTCCCAACTTGCTTTTGTTAGTACTAAGAGATGGTAAAAGGGTAGTCTGGCCAAGTGATAGTAAGATTTATTGTACGTAACTTTATCTTATATTACAAAAGGATGTTTCCGTGACTGTTTTGTTAGTACTAAGGACAATAAGGTTTCAAAATTGTCCAACTTACATGCTTCAAATGTGCATTTCAGATTAGGCTTCCTGATCGAGTTCCTTTCTCATGCTACCATTGTCGGATTCATGGGGGGTGCCGCCGTTACGATAGCCCTTCAGCAGCTCAAAGGATTTCTAGGCATAGACAAGTTCACCCAGCAGACCGATATAGTTTCGGTTATGAAGTCTGTGTTTCACTCGGCTAGCCATGGGGTAAAGTTACTAATTCTCTCTTACTTTGGCCGAGATTTCTCGATCGAACTTGCTGCTCAAATTGTGGATCTTTTTGCAGTGGAATTGGCAGACAATACTGATAGGCTCATCCTTCTTGGCTCTCCTTCTCGTGGCTCGATACATTGTATGAACTTCTTGTTACTCGGCCTGAGTAAGATTCAATTTTTGCTCGGTTAGTGATAAAATGAACTCATTGCAGGGAAAGAAGAAAAAGAACCTTTTCTGGGTTCCTGCTGTTGCACCATTAGCTTCTGTTGTTTTGGCCACTTCTTTCGTCTACATCACTCGTGCCGATGAGCACGGTGTGAAAATTGTAAGTCGTTGTTAGATCATGATTCTCCAATTCGATAATTCTTCGGTTATTTCTATACTTACAGAATCATTGAATTAAAAGGTGAGAAACATAGACAAGGGGATCAACCCACCATCGGTTCATCAGATACATTTCACTGGTCCATTTGCCGCGAAAGGACTAAGAATCGGGATGGTAGCAGGAGTAGTAGCTTTGACAGTAAGTATTGAAAGAACCACCATTTCATTCGTAAAACGGATGTCTGTTTGTCTATCTGTTTAATCAATTTCTGAATTTTATCAGGAAGCGGTCGCGATCGGTAGAACATTTGCCGCACTGAAGGATTACCAGTTGGATGGAAACAAGGAAATGGTGGCACTAGGAACCATGAACATGGTTGGCTCCATGACATCTTGCTATGTGTCTACTGGTATAGGATCAAACACATATAGTATCGTAACAAAAGAACCGCCAAATTTGAAACGAACATAATTTTTTTTTCAATTTTTCGCAGGTTCCTTTTCGCGTTCAGCAGTGAATTTTATGGCTGGCTGCCAAACATCAATTTCAAATGTGGTTATGTCGGTAGTAGTGATGCTAACCTTGCTGATCCTCACACCTCTCTTCAAATACACCCCGAATGCCATCCTTTCCGCCATCATAATCTCGGCCGTGATTGGTTTGATCGACTATGAAGCAGCATTTCTCATTTGGAAGGTAGACAAATTCGACTTCATAGCATGCGTCGGAGCTTTCTTCGGTGTAGTCTTCATTTCAGTCGAGATAGGCCTCTTAGTCGCGGTAAGAATCTACATTTCGATCGGCTTCCAAAGTGGTTAATTTCTTTGTTGCTAGCTAAACCAAGTTTGTTGTTAGATCTCAATTTCACTTGCAAAGATCCTTCTGCAAGTGACAAGGCCAAGGATTGCTTTGTTAGGGAACATTCCCGGAACTAGTATATACCGAAATATCGAACAATACCCCGAGGCAACAAGGGTTCCAGGGGCTCTCATTGTGAGAGTTGATTCCGCTATTTACTTCACAAACTCAAATTATGCCAAAGAAAGGTACTTCATTTTAGTTTTTTTTTCCCTCCAATTTTGGTGCTCTCTTTGAATTTCGATGTCGAATTGCAGAATCCTTAGATGGTTGAGCGACGAAGAGGAGCAACTAAAACAAAACCGTCTACCGAAAACCGATCTAGTGATTGTTGACATGTCGCGTAATAAGCCACACATACACATCTCTCTAAATTTTTCTACTTCAGTTGGATCGAGTATATTGACAAATCTTATTGATACTTACTACAGCTGTGACGGATATCGACACCAGTGGTATTCATGCCTTAGAAGAGTTGTATAGGAGCCTCAAAAAGCGCAAAGTCCAGGTTAACTATGTCTAGTGCTAGCTAAAGTATCGAAAACTCAAAGTCCAGTGCTGAATGTAGTGTTTTTTTTTTATTCTTTAGCTTGTTCTTGCGAATCCCGGGCCGGCAGTGATCGAGAAGCTCCAATTGGCCAAGTTCATCGAGTTGATAGGGCAGGACAAGATCTTCCTCACAGTCGGAGAAGCGGTGATCGCTTATGCACCGAACACCATCGAAGAGGCATGAATTCAAAGAGAAGAATGCAGCTACTAAGAGGGTTTTATGCAATTGTAGTTTGTTAAAATAGACTTAAAGGATCTTGCTCGAAAGACTTATTAAAGTGCATGATCGTGAGGATAAACTCATATCAACTAGTTAAGATTTTTCTTATTAGTTTTGTTTTTCATAATAGAATAATAGATTATAGAAGAGATTCTTATCCAATAAATTAATAGAAAAATCTAACAAAAAAAATGATACTAACAAAAACAACAAAAATCTGGAAGCTACAATAATGCCCTTATGGTTGTCTTTACATTGTGGACTAAATTTTTACTCAATTTGCAACAAAATAATGGATTAAAAAAAACTTTTTATTACGTGAACTCTGAATATCATTTTCTTATATTTTTTATTATATGTTCTAATAGAACATTATATAGCTGTAAGCATATCATTTTTTTTTTTGTCATATTGTAATAATGTAAGATGATAACTAAAAGGAATAAGTTGTCGGTGGAATAAAATTTAATCTTTTTTTAATTTTTGAAATATATCCTGATACGGCTATAAAAATGGACCCCTAAAACAGGTCATATGGGGAAGACTGTTAGCATGGCAATGAAAGTTAAAAAGTGGTCCATCTTTAAAGTTATCAATTGAGCTAGGAAGACATCTGAACGGGTCATAAGGACGATCGACCTCGAATGGCTGGTCAAATCTTAGGGTGGCATGTTCAAGCCTTGGATGGCTAATTTGATGGTCGATCAGGCTTCAAGACGTTAAGGGGCAATAATCAGTAGAAAACCCAGCCGGCTGGGCCTTCTGACAGGCCAATCAAACTTACAGCCCAATCGAGCATATGACGTCCTTAATGTAAGATAAAAGGTCGAATGAAGACTGAGTCATTTGGTCTGTCCTGCAAGCCTGAGCGGGCGACGTTCTTGAGTAATGGTCGGTCGGCCCAGTGTGGGCCCCAAGGCCCGATGGCTTCGTACTCAGAACCATTTTATGGCACGTCCTTTCTTAGGAGTGTTTTGGAAAATGTGCAAATACTTTGAGATACGTGCATAGATACAACAATAATACTATAAGAAGGGGGTCTTTATCTACAAATGATGGTATGCAATACTCTATAATTTTACACGCTCATTTGTTGCTGTTTGTCTTCACTATTTCCTCTCCACAAACCGATCACTCACTTGAGCGTCAGAGGGCTAACGCCAGGGGCCCCTTTTCTAGCCCGGCATTAACGCTCTCTGTGTTGTAGGATAGCGCGAAGTCTTCATTTGGTCAACAGTAGAGCCACATTCCCAACTAATCACCTTTACCACTTTCAGACAAGATCATATTTGGCGTCGTTTGTGAAAATCTCACCTGCTTCTAAGACGTAAAGATGGAGGACACTAGACAACTCACCACAATGACTTTAACTCAAGAAAAGCTGGAGATATTAATAAACACTCGAGCTTCAAGGATGGTACAACAACAATAGCAAACGGTCGCCGAGTGCTGAATGATCCAACCATATTTGCTATTAGCCAACATGCTAAACATGGAACCCAAGTGGAGGGCCCAGTCAGGCAATAGCTGAACAACCCTCATCTAGGCATTTACCCGTAGGTGCTCGTCCCGCCAGCTAGCTTGCCACCCCATGTCGCATTCACTGATCCCTTATCATAGGGCATTATTTGAATGCCCTTGGAAGAACATGGCCAAGCAGAGAAGACGCAGAGATCGTCTTCCAAAAATGTGCCTTTCGGGATGCTCATAAAGGTAAAGCATCCCAGGCCGATCATTCTCCCAAGCGAATCAACATGCATTTTTCCTAAGAAATCCTTGATGATCAGCTGACATCTCATTTTCAACATTTGTCGATCAAAGAATATGGAGGATCGATTATCCCAATGATCATTTACTCAAGTTTGACAATATAGTTACACTCCACCAGTACACCGATGGAGTCAAATGCTGAGTGTTTCTCATTACCTTGTCTAGTTGGACACAGAGATGGTTCAAGCGACTACTGGCCGGATCCATTTATAATTTCAAGGATTTTCGAGCGGTCTTCCTCCAACACTTTACTAGCAGTCGTTGCTATCAGAAAATAACTGTGAATTCGTTCTCACTCAAGCAAGGGCCTAATGAGACACTGCGAGCCTACATCAAGAGATTTGATCAAGTGGCCATGGCCGTCTCGTCGGACACTCAAGAAATTTTGGTAAATACCTTTTCACAAGGACTCACAGATAATAATTTCTTCCAATCCCTTATCAAGAAGCCTCTAAGGGATTTTGATCACCTACTTGGACAGGTAAAAAAATATATCAACGTTGAAGAAGCTCAGTCATCTTGGAATAAAGAAGTGATTGCTGAGCCTACTGTTGTTCCTAAGCGTCGATCGACTAATAACAATTTGCCCCCAAAAGGGCCCCGAGCGGGCCCTCAACAGCAATATCATGGGTTTCGACCGCATGCGGTTCAACATATGGAAGCTAAGCGGACGAGATTCCCTGAGCCCCGACAGTGGACTCTAATGTTTTGCTCTTACTATCGCTCAGCGACTCACAACACGAAGGACTTTGTTGCGTCCAAAGGATGTCCACATATCTCCACAATGGCATGATATTGTCCATTTTGGGCCTAGACCCTCATGACTTTGCTCTTGGGCTCTCCCCAAAATGTCTCATACCAATGGAGATATCTTTCTCTTATAAACCCATGATCTTTTCCATGTGTTTTCAATGTGGGA